>JANHGB010014608.1:0-20245 GCA_026283785.1 Coracopsis vasa | reverse complement strand
GCGCTAAAAAAAAAGACATATTTTAAGTATTTTGAGATAGCCAGCACTGTGACATGTGTGTATATTCCCCCGCTATGAGGGTACTAATGTTGACTGTGGGGTTTTCACATTTTAAATGTTAACAGGCAAACGAAGACCTTTAAATGTGGGTTGACTTTGGTGACTGGGTTAATATTTTTTTTTAGATTTGACTCCACAGTTCAGTCTTATCTTTATTTGATTATTTCAAGATTAATGAATTATAAACCCTTCCTCTGTTTTCAGGCTTCTCAATGCCAATAAGATCAACTGCCTGAGGGTAAACACGTTTCAAGGTCTGCATAATCTCAAACTGCTATCTCTTTATGACAACAAACTGCAGACCATCAGCAAGGGGCTCTTTGCACCTCTCCGATCGATCCAGACTCTGTGAGTATGAAGGCGTAGCATAAATGACAGCCCTCTCTTTCACTCCCAAAGCTGTTGCCTGTCTTTGCAAAGGCTTTTTAACAAAAATCTGTGAAGGCAATTGGAAGAGACCCCAAAGACACAGCCCCTCCTTTTCTGACAGAAATAAAAGGCACAAGAAAATAAAGTATTGCATAAATTCAGCACAGCCAGCTATCAGTGCAGCCTGCCAGTAGTGACATGAATGTCATAAGTGTTTTAAGCTCACAGAGTAATTCATTCATCCTGTTTGTAGGGAAGATAATATGTAAATTTGCATCTGTACAATATATGAGCAGCAGATTCTATTAAAACCGTTGCCTAATAGTTTTTAATGGGCTAATGAGTTGGCATCTCTCCTTACTGGGTCTGCATCCTGCTGTATAGTTCCTGATTTCTGAAACCACGTACAACTCCCCCCCAGTTATGCTCCCTACCTCTACCATGCTTTCTGCTGCTGCAACATGCTGTGTATGTACAGATATATCCATTAACAGGGGTGACAGAGAAGGCTCATTTACAGGTATATAAGATTTTTCAATCTCATGAGGCAACACCCTTAAGGTTTAAAAGTTCCTCCTTGGTTTCCGCGGGGTGTTATTGGCATTCCTGTGGCCAGTACATAGAATGGACTTGTTGCTTCACAGAAAGCCATTTTTTTCATGAAATATCCTGATTCATTCTCCCATTTCTAGTACTCCAAGTGATTGCCATCTTCTGCCTTTTTTCTAGAGCTACAGACCAATCCCATATCCTGTCTCTGTGTGCTGGTTTGTTCTTTGGACCTTTCACACCAGGAAAGGCTCTACTACAACAGTAATCTTTAGTATCTTCAGGCACTTTTTGCTATGCTTTCACTTCCCAGTCCTTGAAATCCTGTTGTATTCTGTACTTAACTCTGTTAAGTGGCAGTTCATAAATATAACTGCAAACAGGAAAGAAAAGGAGTTGCTTCAGGTGGAAAAAACACACTGGCAGTAGCAGAGCAGAGCTCTTGTGAGGCTACGACTTTACACCTCTGTGCAAACCAAATTGAAACATCTGTCTTATTTAAAACTGTCTTTGCAGAGAGTCGTGCCCTGCTTCCTCGGAAGTTAGAGGGACTGCTGCAAGTCAGCTTAACTGAGATCAGAATCAGGCTCTGAGAAGGACCTGGCAAACTCCCCTGATAGAGTGCTCAACTTTATCAAGCAGAGCGACTCATAACAGCAGCAGAGAAATGCTGTTTCTCTCTGAGATTTCTATTAACAAAGTCTAAATATCCAGTTAGAATCAATGTTACAATGCCTATTTCCGATTGTGTGGGGAATACGTTGTGCAAAGGATAAAGTTAAGTTCTATCTTGGATAAACAGTTCAGTCTCAAAAGTAAAACAGTTTTGCTCCAGGAAAAAACGCATATAAAGGGAATATTATTCCACAGGATGAGTATATGCAAATATCTATTTCACTCTTGAGGAAAGACTTCTGGATCTCTTCTGGCTTTGCCCAGAGCCAAGATTCACTAATCGCATTTGGATCCCTAGGAAACCGAGCTTGCCAATAAAATTTCTTTTAAGCCAGGATACAAGATGATCGTCAGGTCAGGTGCATCAGAAAAGGTGCGTTTCCCTCCAAAGGCAGCATTCCAGGCTGTCAGGAGAAAACACAGGACTTGGTGTCCTTTAAAGCAGGTCTTGCTATCTTAATTTTTGTTTCCCCTGCTAAAGGACTTGCAGCAGGCTTAATGAGCTCCGAAATGTGAGAGCTGACAGGATTCTCCCATTCATGTGCAGCTCCGCGTGGTTTCCGCCAGGCCTGGGGGTTTGGGGGAAGCTTATTCAATTACTCTACTCTTCAGGTTCGCGTGTGTGAAAAACAATGATGGAGCACAGTGTCACAGGTCACTTCTGATTAAACATCCCATCCTTCTTGCAGACATTTAGCTCAGAATCCATTTGTGTGCGACTGCCATTTGAAGTGGCTGGCTGATTACCTGCAGGATAATCCGATAGAGACCAGCGGCGCTCGGTGCAGCAATCCGCGTCGCCTTGCCAACAAGCGAATCAGCCAGATCAAGAGCAAGAAGTTCCGCTGCTCAGGTAATTCGTTTATCCAGGCTGTAGTGCACTTTCAATTCAGAAATAAGCAGGTCCAGAGAGCTTACTAATTGAATCTGCAGGACAGTGTTTGCTATAATGGATATTAGGGAGCATCTTTGAAAATTAAATTTGGAAAATTCAGTTAGTTCTCCAGAAAGCCAATTACCTTATGGATTAAAAAGGAAAAAGAGAAAAGGGAGCAGTCTGTAGCTGACTTCTTCTGTCTCTTACAAACAAAAGAAAGGGAAATGCTTGTGACTTTTAATTTTAAAGAATTACTGGGCTGTAAAATGTCTAAGGAAAACAAGGAAGATGTATATGAATCCATGTGGCAAATGTCATATTTCGAAGGGGTGGAAGGTGGATGAATTGTCACTTGTATTCAGGCAGAACTCTTATTGACCTTAGTGAGAGCTGAGCTCAAGTAGGTTCTTAGACCTAAAAGGCTGAAAACAGTGCAAGTAAGATTTTTATACCACTGGCAAAGGGCATTTCTGACCTAGGATGCAAGGGAAGCTGGGGCTAAAGTTTGGGGGTTTTATATCCACAAGTAGCATGCACTAATTCCAGTAAAACTGCCGTCAAAGTTGGTAAGATTTGGGGGTTTAGTAAGTTTTGAATCAAAACTTACATCATAATTTAGGCAAAGATATTGTCTTGTGTGAGCTAGATGGAAAAAATGTTTCCACCTGAAAATAAGCTCTGAAGTAACATAAACACCTTTTTCTCAAGCCTATCCATATTTTATTTATGGCCCAGCTATCACTAAAATGACATTTATTGCCTTATACAGTACAGCGAGGCAGACTGCGGCTTCTTGTGTTTTTTCTCTTGGTCGTACGTATTTTAGTTTACTGCATTTTGTATACCGGAAAGACAAGCAGGTTTCAGTGAGCAAACCTATTAGTGTGTACTGAGAAGAAAAATGAGTGTTATTGATAGACTGCTGGCAATGTTTTCTATGAAAATTACTATGATTTCTGTCTTTTTCCCCTGAAAAGAAAAGAAAAAAAGATCCACGAAACAACCAACCATGATTAATTGTGTTCTGGTGGTAAAAGATTAATGACTCTAGATGGGGTTGCAGCATGAAGCTGAATGGCAGCAGCCCAAAACAAGCCGTTGTGCTTTGTGTATCTCTGCAAGCAATATGCTGAGCTAAACCTTCTCTTTATGGAGAAAATACAGTAAAGATAACTTCATTTGCAGTCAGGTTTACGAGGGCATGAATGTTAAAGTGTCCAGTCACTTGTGACTCAAGCCACAGAATTTATAACCAGGACTGAAATTAGGACATACTTTTATCGGCGTTTTTGGATTGTGTCCATCATAGGAACAAGATAATTAGTAATATTCATATTTAAAGAAACTGGAAATTCAAATGCATAAATATAATTTAGAAAGGAAAATAGACTGCAGAAACAGAGCAGTATAAATCTGCACCCAATTTGCAATTGTTATTTTCTCCTGCTTTTATTAATAGGCTAGAGAAATTAATGTTATGTATGTGCAGGCATGCCTTGAACAATGGTACAGGCTATTGGATAAGGCAAACACCACCTGATATCATTTATGAAAGGTCATAGCTAAGAGGAGTAAGAATGCAGAACACAGTACCTGGTGATGCTGAGAATAATATTGTGTGTGAGTTCTTATCTTGGGGGTCCTTTCCTTGAGGCATTAGGCTGTTTTTTCCTTGGTCTCCAGTTCTACGAGTATATCAAAACCACATGGAAAAGGCATAAACTTGACTTATGAAGGAGGAGAGCAGGGATTGTGCAGCTTCAGAACAAAGATTTCAGCTGGATGAAAACTAATTCTATTCAAAAGCTCAATAGAGAAGATATCCTTGCCTGTAGAGTTTCCAGATGGCAGTGAGATACGTTGAACTCAATTCACTGTCTGCTCACATGAGACGGGGAGCTTCTAATAGTTTAGAAGAATCTTAGTTTATAAATCAATCCAGAGAACAGACATCCTTGGCACCTGCTCTGCTCAAGTTGTCCCTTTGAATCACGGCTGATTCAGACTTGGCATTTAGCAGGAATTTTCCATGTTTTCATTTTGAGGAATATGTTTCATCCCAGGACTTAACACAGCACGTCTCTGTGCAGAAAAGGCCATGAGGTATGAATCTTCATCATTCAAAGTCAGACTTTTGAGCAGTGCTTTATGTTACCCAGGGATGAGCCTGCACAATCCCAGTGGGGTGGCAATGCTTAGTAACTTGTCAGTGTCCTTGCTGGTTGTTGGATCCTGTCGAGTTTTTGCATCATTTGCTCATTGTATGAGAAAAGAGTTTTTATTTTAAATCCTTCTGTAAATGCGCGTCCCGTTTCTCAAAGGGTTCTTGTTTCAGGATCCTGTTATTTTCATGTAGTTTGTTTAATACATTTCAAACAGTGGTCAGAGAGAAGTGTGGGGTTGGAACTCAGTGAATATGAGGGGTTGATTAAGGAAGCAATGTGAGGGATTCTGTCCTGACCTGGTCTTTGACCTTAGGAAAGTGATGAGGATGAGCAGAAAGTGTCAGCTCTGTGGGAATAGGGCTACTCAGCCAGCATCAGGATCACACGCAGGAGTAGTTCAGCTTAGGTAAACTTAATGCTTTGGAATCAGGAATAGGAGGAGTTCTGAAGTTGTAAAGTTCTGAGGTTGTCCTGAAGCAATTCTATGTGTTTTGCACATGCATTGGGATTCTACAGTGGATCATAAAGGGGACTGTCAGTAAAGAGCCGGCATGAGAAAAAATCTGGTTGTTCAGTACATTAGCAGAAGGAAGGGAAGTGCTTTTTTGTACAAGGATAGGAAAGAGGACTGGTTAGCAGGAATGGGGAAGAAAAGCTGAGATGCTGGAAGCTTCATCAGTCAGAAATGGTAGAGGAACATCAAGAAGATAATGCGAAGAGGACACATTCTGAGATGCACAAGGGCTAAATAGAACTGTATTTGATCAATTGAATGAAACTGTGAAGACAAAACTAAGCAGCACAGTAAAAAAAAAAATCAAATCTAGAAAACTTCATTCTGCATATTATTTCCCTCAGGTTTTATTCCAGCTCCATACCATCCTTTTAGATAGCATTCAGCAAGAATAACTTGCCGCCTTGTTCTAATTCATCATCGAGGCACTTCTCCCAGATGCTCTTTCCTCCCTGAACCAAAAGACTCAAGCTTTTACTGAGAATGATAGAGCAACATCTGCAAAGGTTATGAGTGGCCATAGGAAGGATATTCTGTGCAACAGGTAGATAAGGTACATAATTCTTTTTAAAAGGAGAATTGGAAGCATTATAGCATGAAATGAAGGAACAGCAGGGAAAGGGGCATGGTTTTGCCCGGGGCTGTTAGACAAGCAAAGCTGTTGAATATGCTATCAAATATGTTTAAGCCTCAGATTGCAATAGATACTATTTCCTGTGGTTTTCTGCCTGCCATTTCATGCGATGCACCAAAATAATAATAAACCTCCCCCTTGCTCAACTCTCCCCCCACAGCTATGGAATCAGAGACTAAAAATGGCTTTTCTTGAAAGAGAAATGGGAGGAGCAGGCTGTGACTAATTCTCCCTGTTCTGTTTAGAAATGGGAAATACTGTCATTTTCAGTAGCAACAGTAAAATTCTGATGATCATTTTCTTTTTGGCTGCATCTGCCCACTGTGACAACTTAAGGATCCAATGGTAGTTGCCAGCCTTAGGTCACTGGAGGCTCCCTTTTTGGTAGGAATAGGAGGAAAAGAACAACAAATATCTTCTGCCCAGTAGCATTTGATTAAGTTCTCTACATAGCAGCTTTGTTTTCTAAAGCAGCACTGGGCTTTAGGAGAAAAGGAATTGAATCTGTGAGCAGATTGTGTTGTCTCTGTGGTAGCTTATTGTCACTTCAAGAGCTGGCAGAATCCTTGATTGCTGTGTGACACTGTGTATGAAATAGCTTTTGCAGAGAGCTTGCCCTTGTGTTCAGCTGTGTATCTTTTTTTTTTCCCTGTGGTATGTTTGTGCTTTTCAATATATTGTGTATTTCAAAAGCGATGAAAGTTCCAGCTGCCCTTCTGACACAAGCCATTCTTGGTAACGATCAAAGAATATGCATATCTACAAGCATCACATCACAAAAGCTTTTTGCCTTCTAGTTCTTAGAAATAAGAATCTTAGAAATATGGTTATTATTTAAAATACTGTGTAGTGAACCTGTCTTCCTGCTTCCTCTTACATTGGGACATACATGATATCTAACTGACTGTAATTAGTGACTTCAGTTCCAAATAATGCTGTGCAAATCAGAAGCACAGGGAATAAGAGGAGGAGGACAGTGAACCATCTGTCATCACGATTCTCTCCTTTTTGGACACTGCATCTTGCTAGCCCAAGCCAAATCAAAATCAGCCTCTGTGGTACATACGGATCCAGGGCTTGCATATTTAGGGCTAATGTTGTATCTCTTGTGTTATCATCCCCTGTTACTGCATAGTAATGTTGCTGCTTGTTCACTCATAATTCTTGAAGGCATTTGATAAAACCTCTTCCTACTAATTGCAGGTTTTGTACTAATTCTTTCTGTGTCTTTTCCAGTCTCTATCTTCATCCATATTCACCTTTCTTGTGTTACCTGCCTACTTTGGAGCAGAGTTCCTATTACTTGTGATCACCTGAAATTTCCTTCTCTCTTCTATTGCTGCATTGTTTCAAACTCAGAAGTATAGAACTGCAATGGACAGAGTGTTCCCAGTCAGGAAAACATAGGCTGCATATCAGGGCTTTTTCTCTGGTCCCGACAGTATTCTACATGTTTCCTGGCCCCTGCGTTCCCTAGGTTATCCCCTTCTCTGCTCTTATTGACATGTAAACACTGTTCAAGTTCTTTGATCTCTCAAAATGAAAGGTGAAATAGATTGTTACTCCTCATCAGTGTTTAAAAGTCATGAACGACAAGTGAATTTAATCCAGATCTTTTGGTTGGTTGAAACACCCTCCAGTTGTTCCCGTAATTTGCCAGTCATTCTGATGACAACTTTACAAATTCCTTCCACTTTTAGTAAGTAAATAGTCTTTGGTTTTGCCTGATCTCCAGCTGCTCTTGTCTGCCTGGTTCCAGTGCTGCAGTGACACGTGCTCGGGCAATCACGATTCTGCCTGCCCTTAGCATGCTGGTCTGGAGCAGCTCCTGCCTGAGCAGGCACCAAGCCCTGGCAGCTTGGAGGTTTGTCCATGCAGGAGGTGATGCATGGACATGTGAATGGGAAATCTCATAGAAACAACCAGGTTGGGAAAGGCATTTAAGCTCATCCAGTCCAACCGTTGCCCAGCTCTGCCAAGGCCACCACTAACCCATGGCACTGAGGCCTCATCTCCACGTTGTGTGAACACTTGCAGGGACGGTGACTCCAGCCCTGCCCTGGGCAGCCTGTTCCAATGCCTGAGCACCCTTTGGGGAAGGAATTGTTCCTAATATCTCAACCTAATCTTGTCTGGGGCCAAACTCCAGCACTTCTGCTCCACAGGGCTTTTGCTTGAGCAGAATGAGGGAAAGGGCCATGAAAAATTGCCTATGATCTGGACAACTGCATTCGGAGTTCTTTCTGTGGGGTTTTTCTGTGTGTTTTGGTTTGGTTTTATGCAGTGAAAGACTCAGCAAAAGTACCTCCAGAAACTCTGAATATAGCAAAACCAAGAATATGCATTTGTTGTGCACAAGAATAATTCTGTCTGAATGGAAGGCTGTTTATCAGCAACACATCACCTGCAGATTAAATCCTGGACTGAATTCATAATTATGAACCTCAAGTCTTCACCATACACTGTAACTGAGTATATTTGAGATGTGGTTTGCATGACATGTTCCTGAAGTTGAAGTCATTAGAGAACACAACATGACTGCTATGACTAATAGTAATGGAGCTGAATTCCCTTCCCTGTAGAAATGTTCCTGTTGCAGAAATAATTTGGCTGTACTGTATTCTGATTATAGCCCTCCCTTTAAATCTTTGATAGCAATTTAGATCTTTCTGTTAATATTTGTGTCAGTACTTCTAACTCTTCACTAGCTCATGATAAATAGGACGGTGAAGGTTTCCTGCACTGTAGTAGGGGGAAAGTAGGCAGGATGGAAACTGTTTTACTCAAGGAAGCATAAGCTTAACATAGAGCAGGTGGGTCTGTTTGGCAGAGAGCGTGGTTCTTAATAAGAAAGCAAATTGACATGTCCCAGTTAGAAAGTTTATTTTAAGGCTGTGCCTCATTTTGTTTTTAAGTAGATGTAGTCTTCAGAAAAGCTAAACATCTGACCTGCTTTGTTACCAGCCAGCATCCTCACTTGCACTTAAAGAGGCAATGAAAAGAGAACTAATGTTGAGTCACAGCTGCATTCTGATCACTTAGACCTCCAAATAACATAGTTGTCCTAGATTCCCCGTGTAGGCAGAGTACAGAGCTATACAGATTCCCCACTTGAGAGCTGAGTTGTCCTCTGGAGGTATCCTCACTAGCTATGGCAGAAAGCTGAGTGGTTGCTCTTGTAACTCAGATACCTCAAAAACTAAAGTAGGGCAAAGTTTGTTCTCTTCTCTCACTTGCCATGGTGTGTGTTGAGATTAAGCTGAGCAACACTTACCAGAGATGCAAAATTAGCACTTTTTTGTGTGTATATAGTGGTCACTTGAATAGGATAAAGAAAGTAATCGGAGAGGGCATTGGTATAAAGAGAGCTAATCAGCTAAAGCCAGGGCAGGAGTGTTTGTGCCTGCAGCTGGACAGTAAATTTTCATGTGACTATTCCCAGACTGCGGCAGTCTCCTGAGGTGTTACATTGATGGGACAGTTGAAAACAGGGTCCTAGATACAAATTCTTAGCAAACTGCAGGTTTAGTGACTGATAAACCAACAGCTGTTGGCTTACCTAAGGTGAACTCGCACCAAGGCCAAGCCGTACAGTGCTGCTTGGATATAGAGTCTGTCTAAAAGGGTGGAGGTTTTCATGAAAACTGGCGATATTTGGAGGTACGGCCGTTCCTTTTTCAACCTTTTTTTTTCTTTGGAAACATTTATGCAGAATGATCTGAAGTGCATCCAAAGGATTATACATATATATATATATGTAATTTAAAATAATGTTCTTCCCTGTTTTGTTTTGGTTTAAAAAAACCCCAAACAAATAAAACCAAAAAAGGAGGCTCTGTTCCTGCACATGTTTTGCAATAGTCTGCAACAAGCAGGAAGGCCAGAATGTGCATGTGGAGTATTTTGCCTTTCTTGTATTCTGGGGACATAAATCAGGACTTTGGCAGCCTTTTCTTTGTGTGCTGGTACCTCTTGTTCGTTGGAGTTGCTGATTAGCTGAGGCAGTTGTTGTAAGCGGTGTTTAATTAGTGCAGCAGAGGAACAGAGACTTGTTCCAAATGTTCTCTGGGGCTTTCTCAGGAAGACGCTTGCAGGGCTCTGACTAAATTTGTTTCTAGTAGGACTGAAAGGGTTCATTGACACTGAAATGAGTGAGTTTATTGCAGATATTCCACTTAATACTGTAAATCGGTATGTAATATCAAAGTCTTTAGAAGATATGAAATATTACGTATCGCTGCTGAACAGAGTAATGTGCATGAATTTATCTGAACAGCCCATGCCAGAACTGCTGCATTCTCAAACCAGTGTAGAAACACGGAATTCTGCATCGTCCTTTGCTCGAGTCACACAAAATTACTGGCAGGAATACTAGTTACAGGTATAATTTGTAAATAAATGAGGAGTGGATTCCAGGGTTGTGCATACTTCGGATGAATCATAGAAGAAAATTAATGGTTCTTTGTTCCATGCTGCATGAGTCATAAGAGAAAATGAATAACCTAATTTTTGTCTCAGGACTCTGGCTAGTTTGGCAGCTTGTGGGGAATGAATGTCTATTGTGTTAGGTTCACCTAAAAAGCTGCTTTAGCTGCTTTCTTAGATTGTAAAGGTTGATGGTAAATCCAATTGTCTTACTTTCATTGCTGTATGCAAACCCTCAGTATGAGGTGACCAAGTTAACACTGTACTTGTTTTCTGGAGTTCCCAAGTAACTGTATGTTGCCTTTCTGCGTAATAACGCTGGTTCATAGCAGAATGGTGAAGCAGAGCCCCTTGCTGTATTATCTGTCATCTCTGCTCAAGTACTCACATTGTTCTCCAGGTAGGCAATGAATAATATGCTTAATGCTGACTGTGTTCTTTGGGCAATGCAAACCTCTTACTAAGGAAAGTGATGTTTTTTTAAAGAGCACAAGCATTGACCTTCAGTGCAGTCCAGCAGAGTGTTCTGAGCAGTTGCAGAGGACAAGCACTTCCTCTCTCATTCGTGAAGGCTGTAAGAACATTTGAGATGTGACATTCAAAAGCACCCTCCGCTGGCGTAGCGCTGCAGACATTAAAGTCAATGGGAGTTTCATTTCAGGGGGAGCAGTCGAGCCAAAACCTAACGCCCTACTTTCCAGGTCAAAGTTGCAGGAATGAGTTACAAGAAGTAAAGCTGCTTGAAACAGTCCAGGATGTCGGAAAGAGAATGATACATCATCAGCAAATGATGTACAAAACACAACAAATATCATGCCAAGGAACAGAATACCAAAGTGCTCCTGGTTGCCTTAATAACTGTGTAGTAGCATGTGTGTGCTACCTTGCTGTAAAGTGCAGTCGAAAAAAAGAAAAGCAGTGGTAATTACAGATTGTCAGTGTAAGTGCTACCAGCATGAGAGGCCACCAGGAGCTGAAATCAGGCTCAAAAGGAGCTTGGGGAGCATTTAATGCCAGAGCTTGGCCATCAGCTCAGAATCTCCTTTAATATGTGCTGCGGTATGTCTGAGATTGCACTTAAATAAATGGAGCAAACCAAACCGGCATTTATACTGAAAGGAGACACCAGGAGAGAGTAAGTAGCTAATAAAGAGCAGAATAGATTGGGCACTCAATATGTGGTGAAAGTCGCACATCCTTCCTGGAAGGAGCTGTTTGCAGTCCTTTGGTAGCATTTTCTGTCGTATTAGTTCTGTCTCTGAATTCGCCTGGGCTCTGTTCTTGTACACTAACCCCAATTGTGCTCCAGGGTGTTCCTGCAGTTAGAGCATAAAGGATGACCTCTTGTATCCAGCACCTTTTTGCATGGGTGGAGTGGAGAGCAGCTCTCCGTGAACCTTCAGCTTGTGCTTCTCCATGCTGCTTCCTCTCAACGCTCTTCTCTCTTTGGCGCTGCCTAACTCTGACTCTGGCTGTTCATGGGGTTTTCCTTTGTGCTTGATCTAACCATGTGGTAGAACAATACAAATGGAACATGGTTCTGTCAAGCACCATGGAAGGCTGCATACTCCCTGCCGCATGGCATGCTCGGATACTTCTGCTGTTTTCAGAAGCATCAAAAGGTGAGAGATTCCCCTTTCCTCACAGGAAAACTGCAAAAGGTGAAGAGTTGCTTGACCAGGCTCCCGGGCACGGCAGGGGGGAGCCCTAGTGATGTTTGCGACAGACTTTCCGGAGGGCTTGCATGCAGAATAACCATTTCTGAATAATTAACCTGTTTAATTGCTCTTAGAATGAAGAAGTTAGGCATCCTGCTGATTAATATGAATCAAGGGTGATTCCAGACATACCTGCAGAGATGAAAAACCATTTTTGTCTTCTTACCTTATAAATAACATATGCTACATGTCTCTATTTGAGCTGTCCAGTGAGTCCTTCTAGTTGAGGTACACTTTGGATGCCGTTTCTGTAATAACAAGCTACTTAATGTAACTGTGGACCTCAGCTGAGCAATCCTAATGTGCTGAAATTTCATTCTGAAGAAGTATATGGCAGCAGAACTTCAGAAGAGTCTGCAAAGCATTAGCTTTTATCTCTTAAAATGATGTGGATACCATGGCCGGTCTGAAAACAGTCTTATCCAGCAGTTACATAGCACACAGCTGAGCCAGCATGTGCAAATGGGCCATTTTAGCTTTGACAGCTTAGATGAGACCTTTAACACACTTGTGCCTAACTTTCCCCTTTGTAAAGTAGAGATAATGACACCTATTCATAAAGGACTTCGAGAGCCTCGTGCAGAAGTTTTCTTATACAGAAATGCTGCCTCATCTGACAGATTTGTTACAAATCTGTTGTGGATCCATCAGGAGGACATCTGAGATTCTTGGATTTAATCTGTGATTGCTGATAAGAGTTAATAGTAGTGATGTGAAACTGACAATTTACCTCCTTTTTTTTCTGAAAACCCATGAGAATTGTGATCTCATGGTTACATCAAGAAATGAGTGTCAGGATTCCTGGATTTTTGTCCAAGTTTTGGCCCAAGTGATCTCAGTCATGATATTTTTGGTGCCAAATTTGAGGCAGCTGGATCCGTCTTTTCTAGGATGAATATATTCAAGCCCCTGTTGAGACAGCTTGATTTTTTCCAGAACAGATCATCCAGCACTCCTTTTATGTCCTTTGAGCAAACCTAAGTTTTAAAACCTCATTTTGCTAAACTGTGCCTAGAAAGAAGAATAGGACAAAAAGGTGTTTGTTTCTGCTGTTTAATTTCTCCATGTGGGTGTTAGAAAAGCACCTAAAATTGGAAATGTGCTGTTTTGTAGAATGGCATGTGTGTTTGGTTTATGATACTGAGGATCTGCAATGCCCTGGTACCTGACAGTGGTGTGTCATGGGTTCAGCTCTAAGAGTTATTTTACTCCTTCGTACCGGCTGGGCTTAAACCACGGCATGATGTCACATAGGTTGTGAAGTGAAAATGTTATTAAGAGTAGCTAGTAATGCAGGTAATCACAGTTGTCCTCCATTAAACACAGGCCTTGCTGTTGCCTTGGCTACTTGTTTTACAGCAAACAATTCTTTCTAAGTTTAGAAATGACCAGAAACTCCCAGGCCATGTTCCATCCTGCATCTCTTTTCCATGGGTTTCTACAGGTGATTCTGTAGTGTGTAAGAAGTACTACATACCTGGGATGGTTAACTGCACTTCCTGAATCCAGTCATGTTCACTCAGAGCCCTGCAGCAGTACACTGGTAAAGCCCTGTGTGTAGAAATGAATATACACACTTAAATAGCTCTGCAAACAGATGGCTGAATTTCACATCACTACCCCAGATGGGAATATCTTAATAAAGCAGCCACCTGCCCAAGTAATCTCAAGGCTCAGGTCAAATAGTCAATTTTATCTAGTCTTTGGCAGGTGATTCCTGCTGTCTCGCAGGCTAACAGATGACTACTTGCTGAGCATATATATGCTATTGATTACTTCAGACTCAGTGCTTACCTGGGTAACTGTTACTTAGAAAATCAACTTCTTATAGCTGATGTAGTGGGGAAAGTCGTATGGCTTCAGGAGAGTGAAGATGCTAAGTCAAAATGTGATAAATGTTCTTTATTTACTTTGCCCTAAAGCTTGAGAGAAAACCAAAACCTGATTCTTGCCTTCTAATGTTACATACCCCTTGTTTTGTCTTTCATGAAGCATTCCACTTTCCCAACCTTCTTTTTTTCCCATAGGAAGATGAATCTTGTATCCACCAGTAGACAAAAAATTATACTGAATAAACTTTTACCTTGTGCAACTTCGTGGTGTTTGTGATTATTCTTTCCAGGAAAGCTTTTACAGTAAAGATTAGAAGTGCTTCTTCAAGGGTTGATTTGGGGATTTCCAAGGCACTCTCTGATCACTGAAAAGTTGTGGTGGGTTTTTCAAGGTATCCTGTAACTGTGGCAGTTTAATCAACTCTGGTCCTGGCAACTGTTCAGCTTCAGCATTATTTCCAAGGAATCATAAACAACCAAAGGTACTGTCTCATAGACCTGGAAAGGAAGAGCTGTATGTCCTTGTAGCCAAGCCATAATATACTTGATATTTTAGCCTGACTGCCAAGCCTGGATTTTTGAGGACTGGAAATCAGATGGGGGTTTTGAAAGTTTAAATGATGGTGGTGTGGGGAAAGGCTTAGACTGTATTTTTGTAACACTTTAAAATGCCCAGTAATCCTGATATTTTAAGTGCTGTGCTGTCAACCTGTAAAACAATAGTGAAGTCTGGCTTTAGACTTTACAGTTTTAGAATTTACAATCAGCACGATAACTTGCAAAGTACTTGGCACCACAGAAGGCAATGTCCAAAGCTGTATGTGATGTTTCTGATGATCTAGTTCAGAATTACAAAGCTAAACTGGAGTGTATCTGTGGAATCACAAGGTTAGAGTGCCTGCAGAACTGCTCGCTTTCAGTGCGTCGGCCTGTGGAGGTAATGTGTAACATGAATTAAAATAATAGTGGGTTTAGGTGACTTCTTTTTTCTTATGGAAAATAGCATGTGGTCATAAAATGAGCAGCGGTGTATTTATCAGCCTGGGAAGGGGAAGCAGGTGCTGAGCGTCATCAAGTCTCTGGAAACAAATTTCATCTCAGGTTTAAGTCTTTATTGATGTTTTCAGGTTCTTAGAAACGGAACCTGCTCACGTCACTCCTGAGAAGGCCTTGCAATTGACTTTTAAAACTCTGGAAAAGTTAAAAACTACTTCTTGGTAGTTACAATTGTTGGGAATGTCACCGGTTCCTGAGACAATTCTGGTACTTCCATTATGAAATATGAAGTGAGTGGGCAAGTATTGCATGGTAGGGGCTTGGCGACGCTTTGCTTACATACACATTTATTAATGCTCCTGGTTCCTTGAAGCACAGAGATCAGATTTCTAACCTGCTGTTATTAAAAGAGAAAAACCCAACCTGGAAGGGACAGATTAGTTCACTGGGCTTAATTGGAAAAGCATTTCATTAGAACGGGTCAAAAACCTAGTCAGAGAGGTCTGGCAATCATGGTATAATGGTACATTAGGGAGTGCTTCTCACTAAGTATGGTCTACCCGTTCCTTAATTAAAATGAAAATGATTTAAACTGCTATTACTTTCCTTTGCTGTTTGTTTAACATGGTTAATAAAGGTATCTAATTGTTGGAAAATTGACAAGGTTCTCTCGTAAAAGATTGCTTTCAAACATAACTCCAAGAGCTGAGCTCTGAAAATTTGGGGCTTTTTAATGACATCTGTAAAACTCCTTTGTCATTTGAGTGTGCCAAAGTAGCTTCTGCTCTCATAACATCCCTTTTCCTTGTTGCTGGACTAAATGGGGGAAAAGTGACTTTGCTGGAATGTACCTTAACAGGTAGGTTTGTTAGACAAGCAATCAGTGTGTCGAGGGAAGAGTGAAAAACCAGAGGCCGGTCTTGGAGTAACTTGAAAGGTTGCTGAACAAAGCTCTTTGGCAAGTATTAAAATAGCATGCAGGAGCTGGGAGCTGACAAGAGGTGGTGCTGGGAATGGATTCCATGAAACCTTTGCTTGCTGCAGTTGTCAGAACTGTTTGCTGGAATGTGTTTTTCTTTCATTGCAGGGTCAGAGGATTACAGAAGTAAATTCACTGGGAAGTGTTTCATGGACCTTGTCTGTCCCGAGAAGTGTCGCTGCGAGGGAACGATTGTAGACTGCTCTAACCAGAAACTCACCCGATTACCCAGTCACCTTCCTGAATATACTACTGATCTGTAAGTGCTTGCTCTCCATGCTGTGCTCAGCAGGGCATGTTGGGTTTCCTGCTTTTTAAAGGTTATAAAAGGGACTCAGAGCATTTCAAGAAGGCACCTTCTACTTTAATCCCTGTGTGAAAGAGGGGAAGTTAATTTATTTCAAAGGAGCGCCACAACTCTCTTATTTCCTTAGCGTTCATGCCATCTGTGGGGATGAGAAAGGAGCCATGACCCTGTGCATCAGCTGCCTGTGTGAGTCTTCTTGAAGTGCTGCCCTGTTATGTGGCCCAAGCAGTCTGATTCCTTTCCATTCTACCTTTGAGCCCTTTGGCTTTGCATCTGGTCATTTTTACTTAAGAAATGGATTAACCGTTTTGAGTTAAATCTGTGATCAGGAACTCTCCATCTCAACAGTGCCTACTGCTTGATTGAAATGGCTCTCACTGAAACCAATGTGCTGTTAAGCTATAAGTGATTTTATGAAATGTATTTGCTTTTAGAGATACTTCAGAGTTATAATGCTAAAGAGATATAATACGTATTTGTTACTTAGTAGCTGAAGAATCTGTCTCTTTGTTATATTAGTATCCCCTTCAAACACAATTCTCTTTTTGTGTTTGTATTCTTATTATACTTCTATTTAAACCCCCATAGAAATTGTTGATCTGAAGCTAAGATAGAAAAATGTGAGAGACTACCAGAAACACAGCGAAGTCTCTACATAGAAAAATGGAGCTACATGTAATCGGAGGAGAATTTTGCATGCGAAGTGCAAGCCAGTGGCCTTTGCACTGGTTTTGAAAACCAGCAGGCTTTGATGGGAAAGAACCTGAAATCAGATCCCTTCTGTTTACACAGGCCACATCTCCAATTGCATGTCTTCTGTAGCAGAATGCATGAGGGAGATTTAGTCACGCAAACAAGGCTGTGTAATGGTTAAGGTTAATAATCCCTTATCGTGTGCATTGAAAGAAGGAGGCATTCTGACACTGTCCTTTGGCATTACACTCTTAAAGGCATCTAAAGCTTTTACTATAGAAACTCTTCTATGTTCCCTTTCCTTCAAAGCCAAACTCGTTTCACTCTGGCAGTCTGAGGGAGATGACAGATAGTATCTTGCTTAACAAAGGTCATGGTTCTCTGTGTGGCAGCCCTGTATGTCACAGAGATATATCTGTAGGCATCTGTGAAGTACTAAATGTCTCTTTGTTTGTTCCTATCAGGCGTCTGAATGACAATGATATTTCTGTTTTGGAAGCCATCGGGCTCTTCAAGAAATTGCCCAACCTCAGAAAAATGTAAGTTTGAGTCACTTGCTTGTTAGAACACACATTGCCTTGGATTGTAAGGAAGGGGGGAGGGATGATGGTCTTTATAATTTAGTACTGCTGTAGCAGAAGTCACTTCTTAAATGTGAATTTAAGAAAACTGAGTGAGTTGCCTTTTAGGTGGACAGGCCCAGGCCCAGGTAAACCTCAGTGACACACGAGGATCCCTAGGCTGACATTTCACTATTCTTTAGACTATATTTGTTAAAGTCTTTGGCTCATGGAAACTGGAGGGAACTCTGTCCCAGAATATATTCAGACTTGTGCTTATTGTTAGAGATGGCTACAGAATTTAGCATTTTGGTTTTGTCTTCTGAATGTATTGTGTGACTCCAACTAGTGAGATTGCTTCACATAGTCAAAGGAAAGTAATATTACAAGCTGCAGATGATGGCAGCTTCTTTTGATCATTATTGTTTTAGAAGGGAGACTCATTTAGCTAATTTAAGAGATCAGTCATTCAAATATGATCTGTTAACAACCTGAGTCTTGGCACTGTACAATGTCTATATTTAATAAGAGCTGTGTTTTGGAAAGATGATAATATGTTAGATACCTCCTGATAGTCTTCCAAATTGTTCTTTTTGAAGTTATTTAAAGTTTTAACCCTATGGCCCCATTGCTAATTTCTCATCTAACTGTTTGCTTTAGTAAGATTTTATTGCTCGAGTCAAGGTAATTTAGGGAAACCAACCACCCAGGCTTTTTCTGCTGCATTCATTTCACGTGGTTACTACCATCTGGAGCTCCCTTGCCACTGGAATCCATGTAAGATCTATGGGGCTTTGGAGACCACTGTAGTGGGATTCTTATGTCAGTTTTATTTCTGCAGGAGCTTCATATGCAGCGCTGCAGGTTTGGGAGTGGGGGTTGTGTTTGTGCAAGTGCAGGCCGCCGGGCTTGGGGAATTAATCATATACGCCAGCTTCATAGCTTATGAATGATGCGTAAGTTGTAGCTATGGTGCACTTAGCAAAGGCTGTTGACATTGTTGAAGTGCTGTTTTGTCTGTGTAAGTAGATAGTGGGCATGAAAAATGCGTGGTGTATAGAAGTATACACAAATTGGAAAGCATCTGTCCTCATGAAACCTTCAGGATTTAGGCTTGGAAAATTGGAGAGGTGTAAGAGCTGGAAGGATTTAAACTTAATGAAGGCAAATTCCGGCTCTATCCTTCCTGTTCCCATCGGTCACTCAGGTGCCTCAACTGAGCTGCAGTGTTGTACATAAATGCAACATGAAAGAGTTACAAGAGGTTTTTTAAGAGGTTTTGTTTCCTGTGAAACGAAAGATGTTTCTGCTCTGTAGAGATTTCTTGGTAGGAGATGAGAGCCGGGGTGTACAGGTGCAGTTCAGATGGATGGCAGAAGAGCCTGTGCCCTACAACTCAGAAAAGGTCTCTGTCATCCAGATTTTAAGTGACAGCCTCCAAGCAGAGGCTCTTTAGATAATCTTTGTAGTTAAGCTAATTTCTCTTTTTCTACCTGACTGGAAAGAAGTATCTCAATTTGAATAAAGGGATTTTCTGCAAAGGGTTTATTTTTTGTGTAAGTGGAGCAGCATTTCAACCGTAAACTTCAAAAGCCAGATGAGTCTTCTTTTTTCTAATTCTCCTAGTTCCATTTTGTGAAGGGAGGGGGTTACCAGGAAAAAACAAACAAGCAAGCAAACATCTCTTTTCTTCTCTGTGATTATCTGCCCTTTACTAAGTATCCTTCTGCTAATAATAATATATGCAAGAAGGGAAATGTAGGGAAATACCAGTGGATGGGATTGCCGCTGCTGATGGTCCTAATGCAGCAACTCCCTGTATGTGGCAGGAATGTGATGCATGTGCTCTTCACTGAGCTGCTGTTGAATTAAGGAGGAAGAATAGTGATCAAACCCCCATTATCATAGAATATAGAATCATAGAATGGCTTATGTTGAAAAGGACCTTAAGATCATCCAGTTACAAGCCCAAATCATGGAATCACAGCAGGGACACCTTCCACTAGAGCAGGTTCCTCCAAGCCCCATCCAACCTGGCCTTAAACACTGCCAGGGATGCAGCAGCCACAGCTTCCCTGGGCAACCTGTGCCAGCGCCTCAGCACCCTCACAGGGAAGAGCTTCTGCCTTAGATCTAACCTAAACTTCCCCTGTTTAAGTTTAAACACATCACCCCTTGTCCTATCACTACAATATCTCTGTCCTAAGAGACATCAGAAGGTGTCATCTGAAGAAGAATCTGAAGTGAAAAAAAAAATCTCTCAAAATTAGCTACTGAAATACAAATTTTCCAGAAAAGTGTGTCTTACAATCTTCCTGGATGTGGCAGGAATCTTAAAGCTCTTTGTTAAAGACTAGGAGTTCAGCCAAATCCTAACACATTTTCACAATGAAGATGTATCCTTTGAATTAAACACCTACATGGTAGTTACCAAGTAACAAGTTTGAAATCAGAATGTGAGTGCTTTGGTCTTTCCACAAAGAGAGTTTTGAGATATGGGAACAGTGGCATTTTGGTCAGTTTCATTTTCTGGAATAGGTGAACTTCCTTCCTTTGTTTAAAAAACAAAATGAAAAATAAAGCTGAAAAGTGTCTACCTCTAAACACAAGAAGGACATCACCTGGCAGCTCATTCTCTTGAGCACTGCAGATGTTATAAAGTAAATGTACACAAAGAAAAAGGAAGTGTCAGACCACCTTTGCAAGAGGTGGTACTGCCAACACTACCTCCAATGTATAATTAGCTTTTGGGGTGTAATTTGTCTGTAAATATTCCTCCTAAGCTGAAGCTTATTGTATGATGTGTGAGCCCAGGTTTTAATACATTTTAATGTAAATCAAAATGGAATTCTTGATATAGAAATGTAAAGGTCACAGACCCATAATGCAAAG
>JANHGB010014604.1:27585-43450 GCA_026283785.1 Coracopsis vasa | reverse complement strand
CGGCCCCGACGGCCCCGAGCGCCCCCTGGCGTCGAATGAGGCAAAGCTCTGGCTGTGGGACGGTGAGGGTCTGCGCCGGGACACGTGGTTATCATCGCAGCGCCATCTTGTGAATAGGAAGGGGACGTTGTACGGCTGACAGCGTAGGCGCTGGCTTTGCCTCCATTCCTCCAGAGCTGCGCAAGGTAGTGTGCCCAGAAAAAGGGCCTCAGAGACATTCTGGAGCAAGAGGGGAAAACGACTTCAGGTCTTCCTCCTCACAAACACTTTTGTGAAAGCGCTACTGTCACCTTCAGGTGCATCATGGGTTTAAAGCAGTGTCTGTCACCATATCCTTAATAATCCTCTAGTGTTCAGTGAAGCTGCCTCCCCCCCACCTTTGTCACAAATTCACAAGATGGTACATGAAAATAAAACAGCCAACCACAAATGAGCTTTTGAGAAGTCACCTACGCACTCTTGGTTTATTCTAGACTTGGGCACAGCTATTGTTAGCATCTCCAAACCACACAGGCACCTGTGCAAACAGATGCTAGATTTTCAGCTACTCAAAACCCCCAAGGTAATAATACTAATAACAAAAATCAAATAAGTGCTAATACGAAGCACTTCCTTTAAACTCAGGGAGTTTCACACACACTTGGTTCGAAAACACAGTAAGACACTTGGAGAATTTATTTCTATACTGGAATCAGATCCAGCACATCAGACACAAGGGTATTCACCTCACAAAAATACAGTAAATGTCATCCTAAACATAATGAATTTGACTCATGTTGCAGGAACTTTACAAAGAAGAAAGGAACACAAAGGTTAATTTGCTATAAAATACAATTCACATGAACCATAAACACTTCACATTTTTGTCACAGTACTCACTTCAGTTTTTATTCCCAGGATCACAGTGTATACCCCATTACTCACCTTTTTCTGCTTAGTTATGAACCATAATTAACTGGGTTTGAGCACACAAATCACAACTCTTTAACTCTTTCCTGTGGTTAGACTGGCAGCAGTGCTTTCACAAACACCACAATAAATAGCAGAATTTTTAGGCCACCAAGTTCTTGTCTAACAACTCCCTCTTGTAAGGCTATCAGCTGCTTTTTGTTTTAACAGCTTGTATTTTGGATCCTCTTTGCATGACAACACACATTTTCTTTTCTTCTGGCTCAAGCCTCACCAAAATTAACTAAGCTTGAATCATGTGCAAGTTGGGTCAATTAAAACCAGAAATCTAATAGAAATAACACTGTTAAAGTGTAACAGAAAGCAATGCCATCCTGCAAAGTGAATGAAGGTGGGATAAGGGAAGACTTCACCCAACTCTGTCATGTGAGGCCAGAGGATTTCAGATGGCTCATGTCCCTTCCTTATTTGTAGACATAACATGAGCACATGAAGTCAGCGTGCCACTTCATTTTCTATCAACAGGGGAAAAACTATTTGTTCACCACAACTTGCTTATTAACAATGTGTTGCTTAATAAAAATATCAATGCACTAGAACAAAGTTGTTTGAGGTAATCAATCCTGCCTTTCTGTATTTTCTGCACCTCAAAGAAAAAAAGTGCTTCAGACATTCAAAAAAGTAAGGCATTCTCACATGAATAATAGGGATTCTTTCAGACTGAATATGATGATATTTCAGATCTATTTTCTCCCTACCAGTTACTGGTACATAGAAGCTTATCTATATGTGTGTTTAGTTATATTGTAAGCAAAAAAGTTTTACCCAGAAGAGTTTTAACTGGAGGGGGGGAAGAGTGGTGATGGTAAATTAAAAAATAAATAAAGGGCCCAAACTGCAGGAAGGCAGCTTTTCAAGTGCAGTTCTGTATGTAAACAGCTGGTGTGCAGGCCAGAGACCACCATTTATCAGAGACCTGGCCCAAATGAGACTGAAAAATTTCACCCTGTAATTACATTTCTTGGCTTAATTTTAACATTTCAGCCATTTGTGTGTTTGGAAACATTCCGAATGTTACAATATTCTGATTAGAAACACTACATATGAAAGACAAAAGTTTTATTTTAAATATAGCGAGGTTTAAAAACAAAGAGCAACTTCAACACAAAGCACTTTCACACAAAGCAAGTTATATCCTGCTTTTGTCCATCTAAAAGAAGTTTAACAAAGCAAGTTACTTTGGCACATTCTGTAGGTAATTCCATACACAAACGAACTTTGTATTTAAGGAAATTTAAGTATAGAAAGGACAGCAGAAAGTTTTGTAGAATACTTAATTAGATGGAATAGCTGCCAGCATTACGTGTCCTGTTCTCAATCTGTATAAGGAATTTAAAGAGACAAAGTGGACTGTGCCCATAGAAGAAAATCACAAAAGAAAATAAGTATTTTTTTGTCAGTATTCCTTCTGCATTCTGGTGTCACAACCTCAGACTTGCTAGCCATCACTCTGTAGAGAAAAGGGGAGCTAAGGGAATAGCAATTTAAAGACTTACCAAGTAAATATACAGCAGGATTATCCAGACCAGACTGACATGAGTACTGAAAGAACTAAATCCTCCCCACCACGCAAGTAAACATTAAGTTTAGAAGCACCGCATGCTTCATTGCTTCTTCCTGTCTTGCTCTGATGATAAACTGACAAGAAGTTTCTGTAAAATCCAGAGGGGTGGGAATACTGGTTTACAGCAGCACATGCTATCTGCTTAAGTTAGAACTGCTACCTGTGTCATCGGAACAGAAAATTCAGTGGAGCATCACTCAAGCTATTAAAGAACATGGAAAGCATTGCAGTGGTGCAGCAGCAGACAAACAAACAAACAAAAAAAACCAAACAAAACAACCAAAACCACACACACACACACAAAAGCACAAGATAATTCTACATCATCACAGCAAAAGCTACAAAATTACTACCTTTTTATCTCCATCACTCTTATAAGTTAGTAGCTACTGATGGAAATTCCTATGGCACAGGGCACCATATGATCAGAAACCTTTTTCAAATGCACAAGAGAGCTATTAAGCCACCTGCAAATGATCCACAAGCAACAGCACTTTACAAAAACTAATTAACACAAGGCCTAGAAGTTGTATTTGTAATCCACAAAACTCCTGGATTTCAAAAGTGAAGTGTTGAAAGACTTCTCAAAAGTTAACTTCTACCAAATATTTACAGAAGGCACATTTGGCAAAAGCAGTATTTTTTAATTTTTATTTTAGCTTTTACTTTTACAGAGATTAATACAGTGCATCACAGCCTTGTATAAACACCCATCTTTTCTAGACAGGTATCATTCAAATGCATCAAGATTTTATTCAGACCAAGTCCACTGCTTATGACAGAGTAAAATACTTCAACCTTAAGAGCCTCATTCCCTAATTTTTTTGTGATCATTGTCTTAAATAAGCATATCCAGCTTAAGTCTCTGAAAACAGAGCTTCTTTCATTTAGAAAAATCACAGTACACGCCTAAATAACCAGAGAAACTCCTTAACAATCATGTTACCTTCTTAATGAAGAAACAGTAATTAACAAACAGATCAACAATTAAAACCCCAGGTCCTGAATCTGTGTTTTGCAGGTGGAATTCAAGCCTTAAGATAAGGCTGAGGTTTGTTTATGCTTTATCAGTTGACTTACGTAAATGTACAAGGAAGTCTTCCAAGGCTATAACCAAGGCTGTATGGGCACTTTCACTGGGGTGGGGCAAAGAGAACACCTGACAGACATCTAGATCTGCAGTAAAAAAATCCCAACCAATCAAAAACCACTGAACAAGTACCTATTAACAATTCCTGTATGAACATCTTTACTGTAGAGTGCAGGTATGACTAGACCTGAAATTGGCAAGGAAATTCAGGTACTAGATTGAATCACCATTAACACATGATAACCTGAGTTGTCCATTTGGTAAAGTAGCCTCCAAAAAAGATGAAGCCTCTAGGTTTGGTTCTCTTTCAACTAAGAAAGTTTTAAAGCAAATTTTAGTGCTATGAATAGATGCCAACAAATCGCTTCTTTTGTCAAAGAGGGGCACTTGTCCCAGAGGCAAGCAGCTCCCTGCCAGTTTGCAAACAGTGCTGTTACAAAAGCATCAGCACCAAGCATGAGACTATCTAGTTCTCCATAGATGTTCTCCTCCCTGTTTGAGCTGGCTATAAGCAAGCATACCAGTTTGCAGCATAGTTGAGTTTAAGTGAAGAACATCACCAACCTCTTTTGCATAAAGCAGAAAGGGAAAACAGTTGCCATCAACTCGTTCTGCACTGAGTGGCCCTTAAAGATTAAATATAGTTTTTACAGACTTAAGTCAGAATCCTCTCAAGCAATTTCTTACTCAGACAACCTAGCAATAAACATTACACAAGAAGAAACCATAAGTCTCCAAGAAGCTTCAGGAAGGGCTTGTAGAGGTGCTAACCAACTTCATCAATCAATTATCAATGTTTAAACACTGCCTATAAACGTTTGTAAGACCCAAGAAGAGTATTGCAGTTTGGACAGCTGTGATCCACATCCTTTAGGGCATCAATGCAGAAGGGAATTAAGCAGCAGCCAGCTACACACCTGCAAAGCAAAACAGAAACAAAAATCAATCTCTTTTACCACTTGTTACATACATAGGAAGATAAAATTTATTTCCTGCAAAAGCCATCAGGAAAACTGGTGCCTTGAAGCTGCAGGAAGAACACACATGATTATGGAATCCATCACTAGTGTTCTTGAGCTGCTTTAAGGTCATATAGGACTTAATGCAGATGTAGGCTATTCAAACCTTCAGGGTCAGGTACAAGACAGAACAAGACTGCAACAAAGCTGGAGCTTTGTCACTCCTTAGAGCTATAAAAGGACATGTAAGAAGAGAAAAATGAAGTGCAAATTGGAATCAACCTACCCCAAAAGGAAGAGGCCACCACATGACAGCCAAGTCAAAGCTCCTGAGCCATACGAGAGACGTGTCACTATCATCTGGTTGCAGGAAGGGCAGCACATCTGAACTTGGCGGTCACAAAATACTACTGGTTGCTGCACATACACTGTCTGAACTGTAACTGAGCAGAAAAATACACTATACTCAATGGGTAAATAAGGAAAAAAAAGTTAATCAACTTCCTCTGAGCTAGAACCAGCTGTTAACTCAAGTATTTTGAGGCTTAGAGCAATGAAATGCAGTCACAAGGAGAAATCACCATGGTATTTCCTAATGCAGAAACACACTGTCTTAAGAATAAAGCTGCATTAAAAACTGCAGAGCACCAAATGATGTTATTGATACTAGTACACACTGAAGGATTCACAAGAACTTACTGACCTTATTACCTTCAAAAATATGTCTGGAAGGTGAAGAACAACTCTGAACCACAATCTTTCGTGTTCTGCACAACACTTATTACACAGCCACTCAACATCCTAACATGAAATACAGTACAATTTGAGGCTTACTGGGGTTATGCGTTGGTGAAGGCTGTCCCACGTATGGGGAAGGGTTCATTCTTTTCCCACCTGGTTTCTGGCCATGTTCTGGGGTAGGATAGGGCTGAGGGTAGTTCACGTTGATTCCTGTTGTTTCCTCGTAAGATGGTGGTGCAGAGGCGGCAGGGATGCCACTCGGCGCAGACATTGTATCTAAAACATGAGAGAAAGTTATAACAGAAGACGTTATTTCTTGAGGGCAAGTGACAAGTAATTAGGCTGTATTCAGGCAGAAAGCAAGAAGATAGCTAGATTAAAATGCACCTTCACCAGTGTAAAAATGTATTGCCAGTTACTTCTGACAGTGTTAAATGTTAATTTTGATATCGTTGTTGCTTCCTTCCCGTTTCCTTTTCACAGAGTAGTTTTTACACTTTGTCCCCACCACTACTTCTTCCTTTATAAGTTAGAAATGCTACAGCAAGGACATGGGGCATCCTCACTGGTATACTAAGCTACCTGGCAGTTTCTCCTAATTCTCCAAGAACGGTATTTCAGATCCCTCTTGTTCTACTGGAAATAAAATAAAATAATCAAGCAGTGTGATAGGCCACATGGTAGCTGCTAACTAACGTGAGCCTGGTTTGTGGCGAAGCTCAAATATTTAAGAGACTATTTATCTCTGCTGTAATTTGAAGTAAGAATAATAATAAAAAAGTTATATTGAAGAAAAAAAAAGAAACCCCATAGCACTAGTATGAATAAGAGAAACTGCAAATACGAGGGGGAAGAAGGAAAACAAAGCATGTTAAGAAATAAAAATACCCACAACAATATAACGTTACTTTCAAAGCAACAAACTTTGTAAACAGCAGCTTACTGGATATATGCAATGTCTTGTGGTACGAAACATCAGGCATTCTAATCTCAACCATTCTCCCCACTGTTCCTATCACATCTTGGGATACCACTGCACTGCAGGGTTATAACAGGACCTAAACATACACAACTTAGCTTTCTAAGTTGGTAGTCACACGCTTCAGTTATCTGCAAGGTTCACAGCCCAACTTCCTTTTCTACCTCACAAGGTAATGACGCCTCCTCCCAGAGAGGAACCAAAGAGAAATGAGGTTGAGTGCAGACACAAGCTAATTCAAAGCTGGACATTAAAGATCAAAGTTCAGACACAGTTAAACTCTCAAGGCCAACCAGTGAACAATCCTTTCCTCACAAGCTACGCTGTTGATTTTTATAATCCAGGAAGTATGCTTTAACTTGGCTGCCCAACATGCAGGGTCACTATAGAGAAGGATAAGGAAAAGAGTAGTGAAGAATCAAGAGAGTAACACTGTCCATGAAGACCTTGCTGCTTTTCTGGCCCAGAAGGTAAAGGGGGAAGGGGATATGGGGAAGGAGGGAATAAAATCTCAGCATAAACCCTGGCTAATCCTTAAAATTTTTAAATGGCCTTTGGGGACTTTAGTTCCTGAGTAAATAGAAGATCACAGCTTCTTTCACACTGAAATCAATACACAGTCACAGAAGACAATGGAGGAACAACAGTTAGCGGAGAACCAGCTTAAACTGTTGTACAATGACCTAGTACACAACAGTTTCTCCACAGAGCAGCCTAAATAATCCTTTAAAGCTAGAACGATCATTTTATCAGAGACACTATTATTTCAAAGTAGAGTATACTCTTGTGAAACTATGCACCTACAACCACCTTCTCCCAGATTCTCATTCCATTCTGTTTACGTGTAAGGATGAAGTCCAGAATTCATTTGCTGTTTTCAGTGTATTGTAATGGTTAAAAGCACCAGTTTACCAACCAATTGATTCAGCAAGATTCACCACAGAAATGAACATAGCTATTTTATGCACATATCTGCAACTTTTCCACTGCATACTCTAAAAAATGATCTCTCATCACCCTTTTAAGACATTTGTGTAACAGCCACCCTGAGGTCAAAGCATCCCAGACTTCTAAATTAACACATGGAATCTCACTATTAGTGAGCTATGAAAGAACTGCCCAATAACCCCCCTTTTTCTTTCTTTTGAAGTCTTAAAATCTGGCCTTTTGTAGTGTTTAAAATGTATGTATTGGGTGATAAGTGAAAAGAGGTACATCACATTCTTCATTCAGAAAAACTGATTTCTTTGGCAGCTAGACTTCTGAGAAGGATCCATCAGATCTACCAGACCAGAAGCTGAATAGAAGCTGACAGTGTCATGAAAGTGGCAGGCACCATGCAGGGGTGCATAAGCAAAACCGTTATCCGTAGGGCAGCTGAAAAAGTTCTGCTGCTCTGGGAAAGCCTGCACGGGAGTACAGTATTTAAGAGACAAAAGGTGAACAGATTCCAAAGAAAATCACCAAGAACAATCACAAAGGCTAGAAAAGGAATTCTGGGGAAAAAAACAAAAGAAACTGAGTTTCCTTAATTACAAAAAGCCAGAGAGAATAATGAAGATAGAGAGGTAGCAATGAAGAACTAAAACTCCTGAGAGTAATCTTTAAGAAAAACTATAAGAGAAACTTTAATAAACTTTTCTCAATGTCTATTAATAAGACTGTTTAAGCACTAGATGAATGGGCAAGAGAATTGTGAAGCTTTCCCTCCTGAAAGTTTTAAGAACAGATACACATGACATAGATCATTCAGCATTAAATGGATTAGAGAGCCACTGTGTATCTCTTCCAGCTGTATTTTCCATTGTTTCAACACTTGCTTTTGAAAATAAATGCAATGTCTTTTAATTTTAAAATGCCTACTTTTACATATGCTGTTTCAGAAGTGAGATACTACATCTTCAGAAGAAGGCAAGGCCCAATCCTGAACAACTGCTTGCAAACCAACCCCCTCCCCCTAGAGCACATTGCAAGATGGGGTCTAGAACTAACTGAAAACCAGCTTCCTCTGCTTACAAAACAAACACACACCCCTAAAAGCCAACTAACCAGCCAACAAACCCCACAACCACACACAAACACAACCAACAAACCCCACTACCACAAACAACACACTCAATGCAACTATAAAAAGTTTCTCAGCATCAAAGGTATTCAAGTTTCAGATAAGATACAGCAGTAAATTGATCTGGCAATAAGCATTAACTCAAGGATTAGATAGTAATGAGAACAAAGGTGAAAGGGACATTCTAGAAACCATTCTATTTTTTATTAGGTAAGACAGCCTGGGTTAGTAAGTAAACTGTGTGTGGTACTTCCCCATGCAATGTCTCAAGGCACTAATAGACCTTCTACAGTTTCCATTTGTACTTTGCTCCTTGCAAATAGGTACAGAGCAACTTACAAAAATACCACCAATAGAGACATATCTGGGAAGATCAACTAACAAGTAAAACCTCTTTACAAGGAGAACAAAAGATTAATATTACAAACCAATCCCAGATCATATAAGAAGTGATACAGGATCTTAAGCATCCATAGGGAAGACTTGAACTTTTAACACCTTAAGAAACTGTACCCACCTACTTACAAACCAGCAGTTTATGAATTGAGAGATAGATGGGCACAAAAAGCAAGCTGATAGCAGGAGAAACTGATCCCACAAGTTTTGTTTTCTTAAAGCAGACTCTCAAAAGCTGCTTACAAGTAATCCAAAGGGAAGACTGGTTAGTGACAGGTACCTGACTGCAAGACAAGACAAAGGATAAGACAGGTGACAGGAAAGTCAAATACACTAAAAAGTTACCTGGATGTAGCATATATAAAAACCATTAGATACCATTAAAGCCATTGCAAACATTGTAAGACCAACAAGCACACTAGTTGCAAGACCAGGGCTTTAACACTGATATACAAGAAGTTTCCACTTGGATCTGGAAGTTTCAGATCTAAACATTATTAAACAGAGAATTGAGCAGTTCTAGATTCTGTTCCCAGATTCTCACTACTTTCTTGCTTCGGGTCTTTGGAAATGCATGTGGTAAGACAAAGACCAATAGCTTCAGCTACCCCTCCCACATCATACCGCTCTTCAGAAGAAACCCTCTTGTATTCCAGGTGCACAATGGTAAGGTGGACACTGACTCACGGTGTCCATGCCCAGCTGCACCCTATCTCTGGGCAGATGAGTCACTAGACTCAATTCATGAAGCAACAAAAGCACCAGCTCCCTCCTCCAGATTTTTATTGTTTGTTCATTTGCTCAAGAGAAAGAATCGCAAGCACTTAAGGCTGCAAGCACTTCTCAGCTAAATCGTTTCCTTCATCAGCACACATTGGAAAACACTGCCACAGGACAAAGCACGCTTCCAGTTCATTCCTTTCTGCAGAGGTCTATTGCTCTACATACAGAGGAAATCTAGCGTGGAGAGAAAAGGCTGGTAAAAGCCATAGCATTCACAGACCACTCTATTCAAATGAAACCAGAGTAGTTACTTATGCTAGCTGGAGACACCAGGATGATAAGCAACAAATCCTACTGACAGAAAAATGCATGGATACCCTTCTCTCCAACGGAGAGTGCAGCACAGCTGTATGCCACTTCTACAATTGCACTAAAACCACATGAATTTTGGGCCATGGAAGCCTTCTGAAACTGTTGAATATTCAGTAAAGCTCTGGGTATGCAGCAGTTTTTGCAGGGTTTTGCATTTTCCAAGACTGTATTTCAGTGAATTTAAACATTGCTCCCACTTTAATTCCTAAATTCTAACTCTATACAGTAATCTGAAACCAGAAGCAGGGTCTGCATTTGCTCCCTACCCAGAATTGCCAGTCTTAACATGGCAAGAGAAGTTGCAGCCTGTACCTGAAAACGAATATATATATATATATGTACTATATATCTGTAGAAAAGGCACAGCACCTGACTAAACTTTCCTTTTATCTTGCTATTGGAAAAAATGAATTAAATGAATCAGAATTTCTAACATAACGTATCTGAAGAACTTACCAACCAAGCATTCATTATAAAGGCAAAATTCTTATTGCCTTCTATCGTCATGGGCTTCCGGGTTTGTATCTGACTACACTCATCCGAGATAAAACTGACTTGAAACTAGCAGCATGCTCAGCAGCAGCTACAAACTCAGAAGAAGTCAGCAGGGTTGAATTTCAGACAAGACGACTGCCCAATAATGTTTGTGTAATTAATTAAAATATAGACTATGACCTACATTGTTTTTTTAAATAGCTACATAGCATTCCTCAGGACACCCTCCCACAGCATGGGTTTGCAAAAAGCTGGGCAGTTTCTTCAGAATGCTAGCTGAAATATCAAACTGAAAAACCTACTATAAATGAGCAAGACTCTTACACTGACCTTCATCAAGATACATACAGGCATTACAGGGAAAATAAGAATGTATGTTTCTTGTAGTCCAGAAGCTACTCAGGTCTTACTTAACATGCTCAAAACAACAAGCTGCCCTGTCATAACCTATACCTGCTACATCTGCCAGGTAAGGCACATTCACATGTTAACTTAATGCTACCATCAGCTCTAGGAAGGGAAACGTATTCAAGATTCCCTTTCTCCCAAGGGGCAAATTTACTGTAAAAAGATTAGGGTGCCATGATCTGTGTCACGCTCTCAAGTACAGAGACAAACAAAGCTACAGGGCTGCAGTCACCTCCCCTCTTCCTCCTCACATTCCATTCCTGATGCAGACCAGTTAGGGGCAGAGTCTGGCTCACATGCCTTTCAGGGGTCTTCATGTTGTGATAACCTCAAAATGTCCTCTCCACACCCAAAACGCAACACATGTTTATTACCATTTTCCCACCATAGGATGCATCCCCCATCTTACAAAAATGATATTGCCCAGATGGGCATGTTAACGTTATGCAGTTTAAAACTGCAGCCTTCTTCTGAAGAGAGGATCCAAATGTGTATTCTTAAGAACACAGAAAAATACCTTTTGCTGAAGCACAAATGGAAAAAAGGAAAAAGAAAAAAGTCAAAAGTGGAAATGTAAGTCAAGTCATTCATGCCTTACCCAACAATTACAGATGAATCATTAGGCAATAATTTTTTTAATCCCAGCTGGTTTCCTGACCTGCACAAGAGTCTAGGAGAAATGGGTTCCACAGCAGCACAGAGGTAACAGCAACACCACCTCAAAGATACCTGTGGGTAGATAATCTCTGCCCCTTATCAGGAGGCAAAAAGAAAGAGGTCTGTACAGTCCCCCCACAAACACACCATGTGAAGAGAAACTTATGCACAGATGAGGTGCTCCTGGGAGGCTGGAGGAAACTACAGTCATCCCTCTCTCGCTGTCCAGCCAAATCTGAGCCTGAAACCTGCTTTTAGTGCAATAGTGAGTACTGCTCTTCCACAAATGGAAGAGCAAGTACACTTACTACCTTACAAAACAGTTTTCCTTATCTGAATTCTTTGTTAGCCACTCAGGTACAGACCAAAAATACTCTGCTTGCTTGTAAATGGGCTCCCCTTAAGCTAAATAATTACATCCCCATTCCCTGAAATTCTTCCAGAAAAACCTTTAGTATAAAGAAAATATAAATTTTAGCTTAAATCAGAATGTATGTCTGTCATGAGACATTTTTATAAAATATAAGCATAGTTAGCTATATGAAAATTTGAACTAGGAACATTTTCATTGTTTGGCATGGATTTGCAACCTGGTTTTGATCAACATAAATTTATAGCCTTAAAACAGTGCAATAGAAAATGTCCTAAATAAATCTAGGACTATTTTTACCAGAACAAAGATCCCACTTGCAACTTCAGCTGCCTGCCACCACTACAGAGCAAGTTTTCATCAGTTCCTTAGTCTCCCCCGCGACACAATAGCATAAAGACAAGTTTATGTTACAAGAGAAGATGGCAACAACATTCATGCAAAGGAATGTAAGCAGATCATGAAACCAGACCCAACATCTCAGACCATCTGGTTTTACTTTCATAGAGCATCAATTCCAAACCTCAGAATCAATACATACTCACTCTCAGCATGAAAAAGGACATTTCCATTACACATATTTATTAGGAGGACTTAGAAAAATAAGTACACAGTTTATTTTTATCTTTCACTATAAGGAGTGTTGTTGAATGTCAGTTTATCTGAACACATTACATTAAATTGACTTCTAGAGATTCGTTACTGAGATGTACAATATGCTAGCAAAGGTGCTTGAGCAAGACAAGAACAAGAAAAAGTAAGCCTGCATCTTGCTGCTCAAACGATGAACAATGTGGCAATATCATCAAGAAAGCAAACTTTTTATAAGATCATAAGGAGAGATTATTTTCTCAAGGTTTCTTAGCAGGTTTCATTTTTTTCAGGATTTTTATTGAATGGTATGTATCTTGGATGAAAAGAAACAAGACAGATGTAAATTCAATCATTCACATTTGGGTACAAGACAGCAGATCTCAAGCAGGGACATACTAGCTTCTACCCAGGACAAAGACACAGTGCTGGGCACCACCTGTTTGGAGCACAGCAGAGGAGTTGGCAGGAGAAACAGGGCTGGAAGAAGGCTGCAAAACTGTGTGGCATGTGAGGGGCTTCAGCTGAGCAAAAGAGCAGCACCAAGAACAAAACCCAAAGATGTGCATGGCTGCCAGGAGCACAAGAGCCAAGCCACTGTCTCCCTGCCATTGCCATCCAGCCCTGAAAACCTGAAGCTTGTCTAAAACTCCTGCCAGATTCTTGACCTCTGTGCTCTCTCTGTTCACAGCCCAGCCATCTTCTGGCTATAACATCATTCACATGTCCCCATTGCCCAAGCTTATTCCAAGCACCTCTGCCTCTCAATTTGAAAGACATTACCTAAGCAGCCTCAAAGCAAAGAGTGCAGCACAGCCATTCTGGGTGGGGAGAGAAACATGGGGAAACAAAAGTCTCAGGCACCAAGAAAACTTTTAAATAGTCTGACTTACCTGGATTGCAGTACGATCGTTTCACACAGCAGTAAGTTGCTGGCTATAGACTGTGGGATCTGGTCTTTGCAGTCCAGGAAAACACACTGGAAATAGCAGCAGAATCTGTAAGCAACACACACAAGGACAAACAACAGATTAGTTGGAAGGAAACAGAAGCTATGACTGGACAGTTTTTACTAAAAGCAAACAAAAGGAACAATAAACAAGCCAGATAATAATGCAGAATTTCCCCACTGGGACCGTAGCTGCTGTTAATAATTCCGTAACAAAACCAGAAGTAGGAGACACACTTTGGAATAGAAAGCGGTAATAGATACAAAGTCAAAGGGCCTTGAACAACCTCATGTAAGTAGGTCTTAAGCAGGTGGCTGATACAAATGACCTCCAGAAATACCCCATCCAACCTAAATTCTCTATTAGTAACCCAGACAGAAGTTACTGTACTAGAAAAAGATGCCAAAAGTTCAGTTTCAGTTTTACCCATATATCAAATACTGAGTTATGAAAAAAACAATGCAAAAAATACCAGTCATGCTCCCAGTTTGGTTCAGGTCAGAAGCACTAACTCATCCCAAGTACAGACACCACTGGCAGCAGCAACAGGAACTGCATGGCTATTAAATACTCTTGCCCTAAGTGCTGTTGTACCCATAGTGGAATACAGACACTCAGTGTCTTGGTATCAAAGGAAAGCTAGGTTTTACCAGTGCACCTGACTTCACAAGACAACGTAAATATGTCTATTTGAGAACACAGGAATTTCAGACCATTTTAAGACAAGTTTGATTTTCTTATTTTTTGTGAGATGCTCTAGAAACTCTACATGGTTCCAAACTTGACAATATGTTTTAGCCTTAACTCATAACCAGTTTCTCTTGTGTCTACATCATCCTTTAAGCAATTCTATACCCTAATGTTTATCTCATATGCTGCTACTACTATAATTTGTCAACTTGAGTTGTCAACCACTGCCTCCTGCCTGGTGAACCTCTTCTGGTCTTACAAACATCCATGTTGGTCCTCACCACTCATATCTGGGTCTGTCCATGTCAACACTGCTGCCCTCCAGGGTTTCTCATCTTCTCCTTTCAATGCCATCCCTTGGAATAATCAACTTTCACCACACATCAGCTGAGCCAGTATAGAGCTCAGTTAAGTAGCCTGTCACCCCCAGTGCTTCTGTAGCCACGCTGGACAATTCCTCTGATGGGTCAGTAGCCAGGGCTTACCTCCCTTACTGTATACATCACCTACACACTTGTCTGCTTACCAAAAGTAATCCAAAATTGCTGCTGGTTCCTGCTCTGGTAAGCTATTGATTCAGCCTTTCCCTCATTCACCATCCAGAAAAAAATCTTTCCCTTAAACCTCCAACTACAAGGGCAAGGCTCTGCAGACAGACATCTCCAGACTGCAAACCTCAGAGAAGTTAAGTGTTATTTCTAAGTAACGTAAACAAGTTGATTTGTAATCTATGACTGCTCTCTCCAACCAAGGCAATTCTTGTACATTCCATTGTCATTCTTCAAAGTTTTAAATAAGCCTCAGGTAGCATCTCCTGATTTTACACTTTCTCTGACCATGTCTCTCAAGTCAAAGAGCCCTTTCAACAGCTGAAAGATTCAACAGCAGAAAACACCACAATTACAAAGACAACAGGTAAAGAAAAAGAATTCCAGGCTTAAGTATCCAACTAGGGCTGGAATCACTCTGTCCACCCAAAGTATGGCTAAGACCCAATTCACAAATCTTCCAACAATGACACAAGCCTCTTCACTTTTCTGGACTGCAGAAAAGTCTCTGGAATACCACTGATTGCCTTCCTTAAATGACACAGCTTTTATCATGATTTCAGTGACGTCTATAAATTTTTCTATATAGAACTTGTCACAAGCATGTTCAGTCCTGTGTAACCTGGAAGTGTGATCTGCTACACTGGAAGTGTAGTAATACATCAGTAAACACTAATGTTTATACATTTCAGTAGTCCCATGGTCTTTCCAGTAGACTAAGCGGAAATGCAGAAAGGTTTATTAGAGAGGGAATTGTGTACATAGTCCAGTGTGGGTTCTACAGTAGCTACGTAGCTAGGGCAAACACAGGAGCTGGTACAGAAGGGCAGCCGTGCCTACAGGTGCAGTGTGTACACAGGAACAGTAGTTGTGGTAACCCCACTTCCTTGAAGACAGGCATTGTTCTTGCACACTGTTCTCATGCTCACAACTCAGCTTTGGCAGACTGAAGAGGGAACAAGACAGCAGTCAAAGATGACTAAACTCAGTAAGTTTTTATAACTATATTTGTAGTATCTAGTATTTCACAGCTTAATTTTTAAAAACCACTGACCTCCTGTTTTCTTTAGAAAAAAAAAAATAAATCAAAGTTTCCCCTTGTGACTAAACTCAGAGCTGAATGCTGATACTGCCCCCCGTACCAGTATGCTGGTTCTGGCTGGGGGAGCACAAGGAGTTAGGAGAGAACAGTGCCGGGACAACTGACACCAACTGCCCAAAGGGATATTCCAGATCATATGATATCATGCTCACCAATCAAACTAGGGGGAAGCCCCAGGCACTGCTCAGGGACTGGC
>JANHGB010014604.1:9141-24203 GCA_026283785.1 Coracopsis vasa | reverse complement strand
ATTATTATGCAAATCCTGTATATGGCAGCACAACTGTCAGGTGCGAGATATTCTTAGGGAAGTATTAATGCACACAGGGCACCGCCGCCTTCCCTTTCACCTCGCGGGTCCCCACCGGCCGCAGCCTGGCCCCCCCAGCATCGCCCGTAGCAGCCCCGCGGCCCTCACCGCTCGCAGCGGGCTCCTGCCTCTCCTCCTCGCCGCTCGGGTGAAGCCACCGTCCCGCAGCGATTGTCACGTCCCTTCCCGTCTGCACCTTGCCTTCTCCTCCCCTTCCCTCGAGGCCGGGGCAGGTGCCGCGGGACCTGCCCCAGGGAACAGCCCGCCTCCCCCCGCTCCCCAGGACCTACCAGCACCGCTCTCGAGCGCTGGCGGCAGAAAAAAGGAAGAGTAGAAAGGTCCGAGGGAAGTACAACTGTGACCGACGTCCACAGCCGAAACTGGCGTCAGTGCTGCGGGCTTCGCAGTTCCTGCGAGAGGGTCACTTGGGTAAAACAAGCGGTCTTCAACTTCCCCTCATCAGCGTTGCCAGACTCCACATTTTGTAGGACAGAAGGAAAAACCCTCCCCTAATCCTTCCATGCCCCTTATGTTAACAGGATCAGTTATTTCAGACATGCAAAAAAACCCCACATAATGATTAAAGGAACAGTGATTTTTAACTAGTGCCTTTACAGGCAATTCGACTGAATTCAGTCTTCAGAATATACAGAGTACACCACTCCTTCCTCAAGCCAGCCCGACAGCTCAAAGATCAGACAGAAAATTAGTTGCTGGCCAGACCCCTGGAAAGGAGTCAGCAAGGACTGCTTCACCTGCTAGAGTTTAGGTGCATCCATTGGCAAGACCTGGTATTTAAGTTCTTTAGACTACTTTAGTCTAAAGGAGTCAATAACCCCTGAGGGCTCAGCAGGGATTGTGCATTAGACCTTTCGGCTGAAAGCATCTAAAATCCGTTAAAATCCTATTTTTGTGGTTAAATTCTTTCTCAGACCTCACCCTACATAACATGTATACAGCTTCAATTCAAACCCATCCCAGAGCCAGGATTCAGGTTTCATAGGACAAAAGGGGCTCTGTCCCCAAGTGACAACAAGCTCAACAGTGAGCTCTGCAGTCAGTGACCTATTGGATTGCCTGATGGGCACTTGGGGGGGGGTCATCAGTTGTTGGAGTATGAAGGCTTTTGCCATCATTAATATTCCCAGTCCCATGATTGGAAAGGCGGGGGGGAAGAGAGGGAAAAGGGAAGCAGAGGGAAGGAGGAAAGGGGTCGACTCAGCAGCATTCAGGCCTTCCTATGAGTTAGCATTTGAACCTGAGAGTCAGAAAAGACTTAGAGGTAAGTTTATTTCATAATCAAGAAGCCTGTGTACTTTGTCATCGCACTAATTGCAGAACACCAGTAGATGTCAGTTTAGCCCCCAAAATGAATGAACACTGGGTTTATTAGCTTTTGCTGTTACAACAGTAAATTTCCACCAAAGACACTAAATGAAATTTCGAAGCTAACACACATTTAAAAGCCTTTAGCTACATTTTACATAATGCAATATGCCCTCAATGTGTAAAACCAGTAAACTGTAATGTCAGCTTGTTTTTCTCCTGCTTGGAAGTTGTAGAACTTGCACATGTACAAAGCAAGGGAGGGTGTCATTTTGCATAAACTGATTTTTTGAGGCTAGAAAAGAATTTTTGTGAGGTTTGATAGTTTTGGTACTGGAATCTTAAGGAGAGTTGTGCCAGAATGCAGTTTCAGACCACTAATCAATGTACACATACAGATTCAGAGAAAGCAACCCAGATAAAGTCAAATAATGTGAAAGAATGTTTGTTACACACACACTCAGTTGCAATGTTTGATGGGGTTAAAGAAAAAAGAGAAAAAAAGGACCCAAACAGCAGTACCACCTAGAAGAGTAACACTTCCAAATATTTTGGAAGATTTATGTTTAATGAGCCAAACCAGACCAAAAATCCAAATTTATCATTTCTGCATAATTCACTGCTGCAAGCATCAATTGGTTAAAGAAAACCTACTTCAAAGTCCCAAGGGCATGAACTTCCAGATGGAGTCAATACTGATGAAGAAAAAATTATTTACATTTACAGAGTCAGGTGGTGCTCCATCAAAAGTCAGCCGCTGCCCATGGGAATGCCGACTGCCTGAGAAAACAGATCTTGAAGTTTGATTTAAATGGTATAGCTTAGCACAGATTTAGCTAATCCTACATCTTATAACATGTCTGACTGGAGAGCTAATAATCCCATCTGATGTAAGAAATAATGTGTCAATTAAAAACAAAACAAAACCCCTATACCACCACAAAGCAGTAGTACCACTTGCTATTATGTCATTTGATTTCTAGTGACTTCTGTCAAACTTTTTAACCAATAATAAAATACACAACTGTCAGTACCACAAGTGTAAATCAATATTGTATTCTACAGGTCCAAATGAAGATGTTCTGCAGCCTCTCCATCTAACGGCGACTAATCTTCAAAGATTTTTTCTCTCTGACTAGCAAGCAACCACGTGACACAACCTGTGAGGTTCACACTCCAAGCCTCAAGGCTGAAAACAAGATACATGTTCCACATTTCAGTGTAAAGTGTGTGTTCACATTGCTGAGGTGCCCTAGAAACACTGGTAATACTTGGATGTCATGAGCTGGGCACACCGTTTGCCCAGGTGAGATTCAGTTACTTAAGTAGTTCCTCTGTAATAGATGGGACCATAAAACTAGGAATTTTGGCTCTTTGAGAAAAGCCTCCCTGTTGGGGTGTTAGCTGCACTTGGACACCAGACCACTGAAGGAAGGGAAGATATGAACCTCTGAGACTGCCTGCTGACAAACAGGAAAATCACATACTAGCCACAGCAGCAAACACACACGCCTTGAGAGGCACTAGGACTTGACAAAAGTGGTGTTTGCATGCATACATACATGTATGTAGTCACAAAACTCAATTTGAATATCCCTACTAAAGCACCAACAGCACTCTTATTAGCACCCAGTAATTATAAGTTAACTTTAGTGCAGGGAAAACTAATTTCCACTTCTGCGTGTTCCTCTCCAAGCCTGTTGGGCAGAGGAGCAACAGCTAAAGGAACCTAAACAAAACAAAAAGGAACTTAAACAAAAGCCTCAAGCTTTTGTTGAGCTCAGGGTTAAGGGTTTCAGCAGCTTCCAAATCCACACTATAGTAACTTCAGCACTTTGATTGTACTATGCAGACAGCTTCAGTTTTATTCTCTAAGCTACTTTTAACAGTGAGTGCACATAAAAATGTCTGCAGTAATTAAGACAAAGTACTGCCATAATATACTTCCTGTCATGTACTACTACAGAAATACTAATAGCAAAATACTTTGGAGCTATAACAGTGCAATTATTAACAGCTTGTAGAGACAGACATAGGTAATGCTGCTGTGTTGCTTCTGCTTGGGTGAGCTGTGGCCCTGTTCAGCATAAACAATTATATTGACACATCTAGTTTTTCAAGATTTTGATATTATAAGTGCCAAATTCATTTGAAAGTATGGTCCAGTTTGGGTGAGCAAGAGGAGAGCCTGGGTTTTCATGCTGCCAGGATGTGGGTTACCTTGAATGCTGGTTTCCAAACACTTGGGCTTTGAAAAAAAAGACGTGATGGGGGCTGTGTAATGTTGATCTGAGAGTTAATAACTTCAACTTAAGTTCTCTCCAAATAAATTCTGTGTGTGACAGAGGGGGGAGAGACAGAGAAAACAGAGTGCCCCCAAATACTCCCTCCCTTTCAGCAGTTACTTTGTGAAGATAAATACCCCATGACTGACAGCATCATTGCTCACATTCATGCATCAAAACCCAACTATTGCTCCACATCAATATGGAACTGGTAGAGAAAACAAAACAAACCGAAAAAAAACCCTCATGACAAATAAATGACTGTCAGCTCCCAGGCACATGTTATCTTACATGAAACCATCTTCTTTCTCAGTTCCCACTTCCTTTCAGTGTCTTTTACACTTTCCCTGGTGATCTCCCCCCCAACCCCCCACCTTGTTGGAAACCAATGGAATGAAAAGGGTGAATTCTGAAAAAGTTTTGAGCTTCCCAATTGCTCTCAGGTCTCCTCATCCTACACCTCCCTTCACACAAGCCACTTGGACACTTCTGCTGGTGCTGTCTGGTGAGGCTGAGCTTTTCCTGGCTGCAGCTGCCCATTTACTGACACCTTGGCAGGTCAGGAACTCCTTACCCTAGAAGCTGTCTGTGTCCTGGGTGAATGCATGGAGGTGGGCTTCCCTGCCTCCACAGAGCAGGAACAGAGACCAACCCCCTTCCCTGGGAGGCCAAGTTTTAGTTCAAGGTACTGCAACAACTCTTCTGGGCACTAAACATTTGCCATCATCTTTCCCAAGCATGCATCCTCCTCACTGTACGTGACTTGCTTAGCATGCCCATTAAAGAAAAAAAAGACTTATTTCTTTCATCTACAAGTTGGTAATGTGTGGTAATATGTTTGTGGAAGATTAGAATATGAATGGATTTATTACATGAAACAGAAGTAGCATATCAAGTCAAACTGCAAATGATCCCCCAGGATTGCAGTTGGTTGACAGCACTGCTAAATGAATCCAAACCTAAATATAAACACCTCACTGTTTTTCTTTTACTATTCCTTCCTTCTTAATTGCCAACTCCCATAGTGTTATTTGATCATCATAACAGCTAGTAACAGCTGCCAAATTGCAAAACACTGTTTGACACTATAGCAAAACATTTAAGTATGTAAATCATATCATCTCCCCTAGAGAGCAACACAGCAGTGTAGTGTCAAAAGAAAGAATGATAGATTTTATCCAGAACACTTGGCACTACATATAGATAATTACAAGGAGAATAGCCATTCACTGCCAATGATGGTTCTCCTATTATTAGCAATCAAAAAGAAATAGCTATAAAAGTTTCCCATTTTAAAAAGGCAGATCTGTCCTGATTAAGTGGTCATTATTTGATGGATTCTCTAACACTATCAGAAAACAGAGAAGAAAATTACAATTCTCCAACCATTAACCCTTCAAATTCATCTTATTCCTGCTGTGACAGGGTGCAGGAAGGATGCAATTTTAAATCTGAAGCTGCCTGATTATTTTTCACATAGACAGAACTGAAGATTATTTGAACTGCTGTAAAATTGCTGAACGAAGCAGTGTGAAAATCCCATCCTCTCACCCTTCCTCCAGAGTAATACCTGACCTACTGTTCAGTCAGGCTGTAGCACAGTCTTGGCTGTATATCAGCTTTGCTGGCTCATGTTGTATTTGGCCACTGAAACCACTCACCTAAACCTCACATTTAAGCTTCTTGTTATTGTACTTAGGGCAGCTGCCATACTCATTTTAATAAGCTGCTACAATCCAACTTTGTGGATCTAAATAAGTAAGGCATGATACAGTAGTCTTCTGTGTATAATTCTGACATAATGGTCTTTCATACAGCTGTCATCTGGACACCAGAATTCTTGCAGCCTCGCTGGGATACAGGCAAGAAATACAGAAATAGAGAAAAAGGTTAAGATGCTAATGCAAAACAATTCAGTTACCCAATGAAGCTTTCTTTAAGGCCTCAAATATTGGCTTCTCCAAAACTGTTCCCAGTACCTCTCACACACATTATGGGCGAAGCTGGATGCCAGTAAGTACTTTCTCTTAAGTAAGTACCTGTTTTCTTATGCTCCCCTTACTTCATGCTACAAACATTTTAACTTAGCAGTAGTAATACTTGCTGCAGTTTTGGCAGTTGCAGTTATTGCCATTGAGTTCTGCCTCAGTTTATAATCTCGAGTTACTTACGCTACATGATTCAAGAATAGCTTTGACATAATGTTTAATGTTTCGGTTCCCCACCTCTGGCAGGACTGCCTTTATTAAAGGCACTTTAGTGAATCTCTCAAGTCCACATATAAATTAAATGGCCACAGTCTCAGCTGGAAAGGCATCAGTTCCTGTTCCAGAAACTCAGATATCGTATCTTGTTACTTGATACTGCTTGTCTGCAGGAAGCAGTGAACCAGGAAGCTTACCATCAAGAGACCAAATCAGCTCAAGAACTGCAGAGCTAGAGCAGTGATAGCAACATGAAGATTAACATCCATTTACCAAAATGATAACCAATTACAGTGAAATGAAAGCACTTCACCAAATCTGCTGGCAGCCTTAAGTGGTTTGGTACATATGGACATCAAATGTTCAGGATACTCCTCAGCTGAAATGAAACCTCTGTCTTTTCAGACTAATCCTTTGTGACGAGCAACTCAGTAAACAATTGACCATACATACAGAGAAGCACTAATAATAAAAGTAAGTGAACTAGAAACCTTCACATGAGGGTTGAAAGCCCTTTGGGATGTTAAGAGCTGACTGATCTGCTGTATGCATTGATTCTGCACATCTCAATTGCATGGGCAGCTCCTCCTGATCTTGCCCTGCAGCAAAATCATGTGATCTGTGCCATGGCCAGCACAGAATTTATAGTCACTAAAAATAAACTGTTTCTCTGCAAATTCATGGCTCAGCTCATAAATAACTTTTCAGCATTGTTCACCAAACCGAGATCCTTATGATTATCATAATGTGCATGAGCTTGTTAATTGTCACATGGTGGGAGATGTTAGTATCTTCAGATACTTGCAACACTTGGTTTTGGTCCCACATGTTTGTTTAGCAAGTCACAAGTTCTCTTATCAGCTTGCATAAATGTGGGCAATGTATCTCAACAGCAGAGCCATATGACCCAGCTTGCTTGATAGCTTTCAGTACTTCAGAGGAACCTGGCAATGTTGGATGACCAATCTGTTATTACCAGAAGCTGCTTTCACCTCTGTAGCACTAGTTCTGTTATACAAGAATAGTGGGAAAGCTTGTTCATCAGCCACCTTTCCAGTGTCTCTGCATGAACAGTTAGCAATAACATCCATGCTAAAGCTGGAAATGACTCTGCCTACCTGCAGGAGAGACAAAGCTATCAGCACATTGAGCATCAAAGTTTCTTTAATCAGTGTGTGATTGACACTATTTGCCCAGCAATTTTTATTCATTAAATCAAATTTAATGATATATAGCAAGCAATGATATATAGCTATGGTATAGCAAGTCTTGGCTATACTTGCTTTTGCAAACATTTACCATAAGCTTGCCTTATTTTAAGTTTTAGAAGAACCAGGCAGTGGGCTATTTCGTAAGGACTTGTACAGGACAAGATCTGTTGATCTCCAATCTCTGCATGAAAAGGGAAATGAACTCATTCAGCAAACACAGTATTTTGACAAATGTTAGAGCCTTTCCTGTAAGAAAAATGCTTATTGCTTTTGGAGAGGACTTCTCAGCCAGTGAGGAATGTCTTAAGAATTGTCACTTGCTTTCTACCAAGAAAGAATCATATTAATATGATTAAATAAAGAGTATAGATATCATAATTTCAAATAAATATTTGTACAAGTTATTTATGTCTCTAATAAGAATATTTTTGCCTTCATTCTTGAAGCAAGGAAATTCCTGAGGTTTTTTTTTTTGCTATTATTGGCATGTAGCAATTGTACTGCTTTGAGAGGTGCTTCTCAATTATTTTCCAGATGGATATAATTTTAATTCATTGGTTAAAATTAAGGATAAAATGGCAAACAATTTTACCTCGATAGCTTTACAAATAGTACCATGTTATTCATAATCTAGCAATAGCAAAAGAAACTCAGCTTCCTCGAAAGCAAGGGAACCAAGCATCTTGAAATACCTTTAACTACAATATCAGCATCCAAGAGGAGTGATTATGTGCACTGAGCTACAAATATGTGCTGGTTTACATATTGCACAGCTAGGCAGCTTTATCACATACACACATAAAATATCCTAATCTTTAAATATTTGTCTCAAGGATTCAGACCTAATGAGATTGTCCACAAGATGGCACACATTGTGCCCAAAAGGAACTGACAAAGCAAAATGCCTTGCAACATCTACTAGACAAAAAAGCTTCAATGTAATTATCTTTCTTCATTTCATTTTCCTTCTAGTCAAGCGCAGCAGAAAATCTGCCTAATTATTTTCATGATCTGCTTACATAATATAAACTTCTGCTTGCCTCAGAGGTAGGCAGAGACTTCCCTTTGCACAGAAAACTGGGAATATCCGTCATCTAGAGGAACCAGTTTTTCTCTTTGAAATTTCAGGTAGCTGTGACCAAGCTAAGTCATACAGAAAAGGCATTGCAGGGAGAAGGATTATAGCCTTACCAAACATCTATTTTGGTTAGTGTCTATCTCATTGCCTAGGAGATGCAGGCAAGAGTGTGAAGAGAAAGAACCTAGGGTTTTGAAAGGACTGACCAACCCTAAAAATTTCAGAATGTAGACAACAATGCTTCATATGAAGATAAAGAACAGTCTAGAGTAATTTATCCCTATATACCCTAAAACCAAAAAAAACATCAAATTCCCAGAGCTCTCCACAAGTTTGTTCAGATAAAAAAAAGGAAAACAAAATATACCCTACTCACCCCACTGCTGCTGATGCTGCTATAAATAGAAGCAGTAAATAGATACAACTGACCTCTTGGATCTCACAGTTATGTTCGACTATGCTTTCTGAGATAAACTTTGCACAGGGAGGTAATATTCTTCTGTTATACTCACCAGTGAAGCTCACTTTCAAGTGTACATGCTCATCTTTAGATGAGGTCCTATGTACCTAAAGTCACTTTATGTCAGTCAGCCTGATAAAAGGACTTACCACAGTGCAAACTTGACCTTGTTTCCATCTGTCATAACATTAGCACTACTACTAAAGACAGCATTGCACTTTTTTAAAAAAAAAAAAAAAAATGGAACCACTACCATTTAGGACAGTTTCAAAGCCACAGCTAAGGCTGACAATCATATGACTGTGTCCTCCTGAGCCAGGTTGGAGAGCAAAAAGTACCTGGAGCTATCTAGTCTCTCGTATAGAGTAGTGCTTCCCAGCTAAACTCGGCAACACTGGCACCTAGTGGCTGAAGTATAAGTATTCTGACAGATACACTTGCCACGTTGCCAAAGTTTTGCAGGTTTGCTGTTACTACAGTGTAAATATTTTCCACTTTTTTCTTACAGTGATTAAATAAAAGTCAACCCACCCTTATCATTCAACCTCCAGCCTTCCTCAGTTGGCTGATAGTTAGATACATCTTCAACAAAATTTAAAGCAATCAATTACTTGAACAAACTCAACTAGTTTGAGGTTGAAACCCCCCTAAAACACATGAAATGATAATCTAAGAGTGGGATTAATTTTCAGATGATCAAGTCCTGATGTCCAACTTGATCCAAATCACAATTTTATTTTTGCTGATAGAAATGAAGAACCTTCTAGTAGCACATTCAATATGAAACACTCTCCTTGTGAATTATGCAAAAATAACAAGCACCCATCCTTTACTCTGCCTTCCACAGTCAATTCCATCACTCACAGCTAATGCAGCTATTCAAGTGCTACAGTGAAGCACAGCACTACCCAGCCATGCCTTTTTGCCTGAAAGGCCAGATGTGGATTCCAGCCCTGGTGATTCCAGCCTAACAAAAGTCCTACAATGTCATTGGTTTTTTTTCTCCAGATTGACACTGCTGTCATTGGAAACTGGCATTAGCCCAAATCGAGACCATTGGACAGGTTTTCCTAACTTTCAAGCAGCACGAAGAGAATTAGTCTAATTAATTATCATTGATGGCTCTTCAGAAACTGAACTAAGTGGTTTCTGTCCTGTAGGCAAGCTTTCAAGGGACTAAGAAATTACTGCTAGAGCAGGCCATTCTATTAGAAGTCTCAGAGGCCAACAATGGATTTGATGTGTCGCTCATGAGATTTCCAGCTATGTGTACATGAAGTGACTAAACTCTTCAGAATTATAAAAACAGTCATTATAACAGTTGTGATAAGTGATAAGTACACCTCCACACCCACAGGACAAGATCCTTTTCCAATACTGACATCACATTGCTGTTCACTCCTAATAATTCACAGAAGAGACTGAAGAATTGCTGATGTGTTGATGGACATCCAGATTGGAAGTCATGGGTTATTCTGTGCCAGCACTGCTTTCTCTTCTATAGTTTCTCTTCTATAAATCAGTATGTGTGGATGTATATCTGCCTACAATACTATTAACATGTGCCTACTTTTTAGATAAGGGAAATTGAGTGGTAGCAAGTCCCTTGTTTCTCTCCTAGAGAAAGAGAAACTGTACAAAGGATGTTAAGATATATGTTAAGACATTCTGTTTGAGGGTTGTATTAAGTAAAACAGAACCCTACTACTTACCTCCATATTCCCTCTGAGCTCTCATGAAACAGGACAGCCTCTGTCTATTAAGGAGACACACAGAAACAGCTTTTTAGATGTTTGCTGTCTTCCTGGTTGTTTCTTCTATGCTGTTATACAGACTGCACACCTTTTGTTGTCTTTTATAGCAGATGTTAGAGCACATTTCTGCTGCGACATACTGTAGTTTAGTTACTGTAGTGTCAGACCATGGGATAAGTAACAGAAGGAGCTGTGTTAGTCAAAAAGCCAAGTGACCACATTGCCGCCAGAACGCACATGAGTTGGGAAGTTGCCTGCCTGTTTCACACAAAACCCAAACTTACTCAACACCAGAGGCTAGATTGCTCATTCCCCTGTCCTCTTATTACGCTATAGCCTGCATGCCAGTAAGCAAGCATATTGCGGCCCAAACTACCAGCTATTCAGGAACTGTAAAGTCCTACAAGGCTACAAGGTCACGCAGCACAGAGGAACTAGTTTGCCTGGTCCTTGTCCATGCAACAATAAGTATTTTGAACTCTGCAAGATTGTAAACAAGACAGATGCACCTGCAGCCTGGACTGGAAAGCTAACCGAGCATTTTTACCTTCCTTGACAAAAGAAAAAACACAAAACCAACCAACCCCAACACCAATCTGTTACATTCAATGTATTTATAAGGTGCTATAATATAAACAGATTTCTTGTCTCTGTTGAAGAGCAGTCAGTACATGATTAAGGACCAAAAGCACATACAGAGCTGTAGCTTCTCTTGCCTATTTTATTTTGTACTGTTTGCCAAATAACAGCAGTGCTGCACTCAATAAACAAAGCTCCTTATTGCCCTGTTTTAAACTCAGCTCCACTTTCTATCAAAGAGTTTTCTTCAGACTGGATGTTTCTGCTTAGATGGAAAATGAGATTCCTTTGCCCAAGATCCAGGCTTTATAGGCATTTAAAAAAAAAACAACAAAAAAAACCCAAACAAACAAAAAAAAAAACAAGGGGAAAAAAAACACACACACACAAAAAAAACAACCCTCCATTTTATAACATCAACTTGCTATCTTTACAAGTAACTCTGCAGTTATCTTTGTATTTTAGATGTAACTTCCCCCAGAAAAGACACGCAAAATGCTAACTATAGACAGCTACAAGACCTCTTTGTAGCTACCCTTATCTACTAGCTTCCTATAGAACAGTGTTCTCCCCCATATCATCTCTCCTCCTTTTTTTTTTTTAATTTTAAAACTTTTACAAATAGATTATTTCCAGATGATAAATGCTATTTCCTATGTGTGAGCTCAGTTATCTTTTTCTTCTACCTCTAGCAGGATGGCATCACCCTCTTTTCCTTTATCTCTTTTAATAACGAGACACAAGTATATGGCAGCTACAAGTAAATGAAGTATGACAGTAAGAAGTGATTTCTACTTGATCCTCTGCATCCACCATGTTCTAGATATTATTGCCACTCCTGACAAGACCTTTAATCAACTCCTAATGCTTCAGTCATGTTTCCTCCTCCACCTTGTGCTCCCATTCCATCCAACTTCTGGAACTCCAGCAGCTTTTCTCTGATCTCCATCCCACAGCTTACAGCCCTTGCTGGCTGCAGGGCCTGCAGCAGGAGAGCTGTGGGAGCCAAGGGTGCGACAGACTTCTATAATCGCATTACACAGGGCCTGCCTGAAACTCCACAAGGGACTGTTGTTTCTTCAAACCATTACATGTGTGTTCAGAGGTGAATTTATAACTTCAGGGATCCCTGCTGACAACAGGATTTTTGTAGGTTGCGAGTTAAAGAACCTATTTGCAGGAAATTAATGTGCAGCTCTTGAACAGGAATTACTCTGACAGCTTCTCAATCATCTCTCTCAAAAAGAGTCTAAATGCATCAAAGTTTAGTACGTGTTTTAAGACTGTGAAAGAATAAATATAACCAAAAAAAAGAAAAAAAGGTAACCACATGGAGACATTCTAGATCATCAGTAATACAGAACATTATCCTCCTAGGCAATGAAAGTGTCTGGAACTCATCAGCTGCCTCTAAATAATTCAGAATGCTGATTGACTACATCTAAGCTCCGTGTCAACTTGCACTCTTGCTTTCCACCAATAAGATATAACTGAGCATTGATTAATTCAGTGAGTAATTTCAAGTAGAAATAAACAGCTTGAAGGGGGATGTAACATAGTCATAAGTGGGTTTAAGGATGATAGTATCCAGTCATTTACCAGTGACATTCAATTTCAGTTCCTTAAGCTTTTACTTAGATTCATCCTAAACTACGTACAAAAATCTTCCTCCATCTTTCTCTTTAGAAACCTACAGGGTAATCTGGACACAGATACAGCAATCTGGAGAAACTTTGTCGTAAAGGAATACTACAAATGCATACTCTCCTACACTAAACTCTTCCTGAAAAAAAAAAAAAAGTTTCACTAGTATTTTGAACCTTAAAATTCCTACAGATGTACCAAGCAACAGTAGAAGATGAAAGAGAATTCACTCATTAAAGTGAGCATGATAATGGAATTCATCAGAAAGGCAAGTTTTAGCCAAGAAGGTACAAGAAAGCAGTAAGAAAATTCAGAGCCAGAAACACTTAACTCTGCCTCTACAGTACACACATTATTTTGCAGTTTAGGAGAGAATTTGCTTATCGCACACACATAGATGCTTACTAAAGGCACACCACAGTGAACAGAGTGGATGAAGCCCATGCATCAAAAGTAATGGAAATAGCATTTCACCTCAGATCTTACTATAAGCAAGCTTTGCAGTCCAGTGGCAAGTCCTCAAACAAATGACTACCGAAGGTATATTCTGAGTCACAAAAAGAGAACACAGCATTCTGTCAGAATTTGGTCATGCTTCCACAAAGAATGGCAGAATAAAAATACCTTCTTAGATTCTTAAATGATAGGACATAAATACTTTTTTCATAGCCTCCATCAAGTTTCCAGTGTCACTGAGAAGCCTCCCCAATCACAATTCTTTTGTACATATAGTACACATCCCTCAGTTCTCACTCCCGGTTCCTGCACGCATGTAACACTCACCCGGTATCCCAGCCTGGAACAGAACACTGAAGCCTGTTCAGCCACCCCCAAGACAAACCCCCCGAGTTCTCAGGAAGCTGGTGGGCTGGGCAGCTCTTTAAGGTGGATGACATAATGGTTTGCAGCTGAAGGGATCCCTTTGAAACAAGCTGTTTTTTTCAGAGCTGTATACAGCCTATTTCCTCTGATCCAGCTCATCTGGAAAAGAAGAGATAATACAAAATTTCCCTCTACTCTCCCATGAGTTGCTTGAGTTATTGAAGTCCTGGACATGGCAAAAAATGGACTGCATAATTTTAGGTGTTAGGATTGCTTATTTTAAAATATTTTCCTTTTAATCACAGGAAGAACTAGGGAGAAAAGTTGACAGTTGAAAGCAGATGTCTTTATTAATTTTCTTCCTAGGACATGTAATTCCCCATCAAACATACCTGGATAATGCCTTGCAGGCAGTAGCACCAAGACACATACTGAGCTTTGTAGAGGCAGAGAACAGGGTAGTTTGTATCTAGGACATAATTGCTTAGCAATGTTTCAAGTAACATGCAAAAACCTTAAATAAAGAGAAAAGTAGGCTTTGATGTATTAAAGCCTGTTTAGACTTAGAACTTCCAGAAAGCCACAATGTACACTGACCAAAAATTAGACTAGAAAAGCAACATCTGGTACACAGGTTTGCTTGGTATTAGGAAAACTTGACAAAGTAATTTAAAAGAGCTTCAAAGCCCTCAAGAATTGTCTTTTCTCATAACCATAGCATTCATCCGACACTTTCAAATACAAACCCAAACCACCACAGATAAATCTCATATACCTCTCTGTTGTGTTCCATACAACTGGGCTACATACAACCTGTCTGTATACAGGTAAATAGTTCGCTCTTTACAGATTTTTAATCATAAATGAAAGTTTTCACATGCAGTTTCTGAATACAAAAGTTAGTGAATAATAATACTCCATGAAACAGACCAAGGAAACATCTGAAGACAAAAGGAAGAGCTACACGTCCAAATCCAGTACCCAAGCCTAAGTAGCTAATATATCCTCTCCCTATCATCTACTCTAAATGCCAGGTCACTGTAGGAAATAATAGCATGGCTTTTCAGTGTTGCCCCTAACAAAACCAGAAGATAGCACTACAGGATGGACTAGGGATGAGAGTCAATTTAAGTCTCACAGAAATTATTAAAAAAAAATAAATCAATCAGGTTATTTTTATAAGTACATTTCATAGTTCTGGCCTGAGAGCATTTTTTATTCCACTCAAAACAGGTAGGCAGTATGGCATATGATAAAATCACCAAGTCACATTTTGGGCTGTGTGCATTTTTTAGATTAGAGAAATTACTCAAGCTTTTCACAAACCAGGCTGAAGCTTTTCTGGTTTCATTCCCCATTGTCAAGTTACAATAATCAGCGCTTGTCATGGCTGAAGCCAGGACAGCACTGTATAACATTTTGGTTTAAGTAAAGGCACTTGTACAAAGTACTACTAGTACTTGGCTCCTAACAAAACTCTAATGATAACAGCATGTCTCTGCTCCCCATTCTTGTCAGTTCAAGTATCTGTTCAGTCAGAACTATTCCATTCCCCTTCCATGGAAATAAGCACTGCCAGTACAGAACTTGCTGCAGTGCTCACACAGCACCAGCACCTGTACCTCAGGCAATGATCCAG
>JANHGB010014603.1:0-31484 GCA_026283785.1 Coracopsis vasa | reverse complement strand
ACCACTGTCAAGCTGAGCTCCCCCCTACCCCTCCAAGCACACAGTGTTGTGACCGTACACAAGGAGAATGCTGTACTCCATTTGTTTTTTCAATCAGTTTCTCCCACATGCAACTTTTATGTTACTTTTCTTCTTACCAAATTTATTTCCATTCGCCTTCCCCAACTGTTTTATGCTGCCTGCCTACTGCATGCTTTATGATTTCCTCCCCTTTTTACTGCAGACTACTCTGCCCTCTCAACAGACTGCGTGAGTGGAGCTTGCATCAAAACATAACCACTGGTTTTTGCTAGTTTCTCTTAGTAAAAGACGAATGCTATACATCCCATACATTGACTCCTCTCACAACAAAACCTCTTAGTAAGATGTGAGAAAATCATTAGAACGCCACCTTGGGCTAAACAGACAGAGAACCTATCCAAAGCCAAAACACTACCTGCTGAAAATGCGCATGCATACGCACACTCTATCTGAACATCTGTGGAGACCAGTCAAAATTACCAAAGTAGCAATTAACTTCAGATAACTCTAATAAGACTCCCAACAACATGTTGCCCTCCAGGAATCGAAGGAAGGATGCCACCCATCCTCAAGCATTCACAATTATGTCACCTCCCCCAGTGAAGGAAAAGGGTCCTGCCAACAGCAGCTACCTTTTTTCACTCTTAGCATCACCAGGGGAAGCTGAGGGTGTCTGACGTGTCTCACCAGGACTCCACTCAATCACGTTTTGTGCTCTGTTTTGTGGCTGCATTTTTTCCAGTGCCTTGATCTTTGACTTGCTATTCCATTTCTGGATTATTATAACTACTACAGGAAGAGTAACCTGGTTCACTGAAACCTAGAGGTCTTTTAGTTGCCCACTCCACTGCCCTCCAACGCACATTCAAAAAGCTGATGTTTACATTTTGCTTGTCAAGGCATGGGATGGTTTTGTGAAGATTTTTAAAATTATTATTGTTGCTTTAACTCTGCATCTGCTGAGGAAAAGAAAGTCCAGCAATGGAAAGGTTTTCACCTCAATAGGATGGGTGGAAGGATTATGTAAACAACTTGTCTGTCTGGAAAGAGGGGCCTTGACAGGTCCCATGTTGTCAAAACGACAATTGTGACTTCTTGCATTTCAAAAGTCACGCTCAGATGGTTTCATCTGAAACCCTCTGGGTAATAGTAGCCTTTTGAGGTTATGATATCTCTGGATGGAATTCAATAAAAGAAATTCGCTTTCAATTGAAGCACTGGAACACTGCCAGACAGGCCCAACAATGCAATACGCCTGCAAAGAAAATTGGACTTGTCCCCCCCTCCTTCTTTCTCCTCCCCTTTCTATTTCTTTCTCCATTTTTACTTGTGCTTTTAACCTTGTTTGTAGGTTGCTTTTTTGATATATTTCCTCTCCGAATAAGCTTGGGAAGCTGAAGCTTAAAAAAAAAAATCCCAAACAAACAAACACACACGCTTGGGACTGAAACAGTAATAGCCATAATAGAGAGACACAGATGCTCACAGTAGCAACAACAAGTCATTCTCAATAGCTGACCTTTGCCATATATGTGAAAGGAAATAGAATAGAACCTCTGCTCTAGGTGAAGGAGGGGTATTATTACAAGCACCAGCTTCCTAGTCCCCGTTAATAAGGCTTGTTGATGTACTTATTTATTTATTTAGTTTAAGGCCAAGGGAAGGGAAAAAAGCTCACAAAACCTGCCTGACTGCCAGAGGCAAAAGTGTTGGCTTTTTGCTTGGGTTGTCATTCATTCTGCCTTGGTATTTTTTTCTCACCCCTCTCCCCAACCCTCATTCCCTTTTCACTCTGTTTGGCAACAGCTGCAATTGTCTTTCTTCTCTTGTTTTTGATCCTCTAAGGAGATTAATGCATGTGCATAGTTAGAAGGCATAAAATGGAGAAGACGCACCAGTCTTGTGAAAGAATTAATTTTCTCCAGTATTTTCTTATGTCAGTGATCTCCCTCTTATGTTGTTGCTACTACATGTGATTTCCTTTTGATTTCCCATCAGATCAAATGGGCAAAGCAACTGCACAATATAAAAACACCTTGGAAAGAACTGTAGATCTGTTTGGCAGACTTTGCACTGAAGTTCCTTATGTTCTGCATTTGCTTCACCTTCAGTTGTAAAGCCATTGCAGAACTGAGACAAAGAAGGGATTTACTCTTCTTCCATTAGGCAAAGAATTCAAAACCAGTAAAGTAACAGCAACGTTAGAGTTAAAAATAAAAAAAATCTGACCTGGTTCCTCTCCTCTCCCTACAGCATTATTTGTCCTTTTATCCCTCCAAAGCTCACAAGCTACATAGGTTCAGGTCTGGTCAAGTGTCAGCTGAGAAAACAATCATGGAAGGGTGGGGGGAAAGGGTCATTTGTTCTGTACATGATGCTCTCTTTTTCTGATCAGCCACATGAAAGGAATGGTAAGGGAGGCACAGCCACTATCTCTGACAAGAGACATGAAACCAAATTCCTTCCTCGCAGGGATCCTTGCGATCCACTTGCACTTTCAAGAGAGTTGCTTGATTGCTGGCAACAAAGCCAAATCTAGAATGCAAGCTTCTGACCTACAAGTTTAAATCCCACCCTCATTTCAGATTACCACATTTTTAACTGTTTTCTCTGAACTGTTCTGTACATACTATTAAATAGTTGTGACAGGACTCACTTGTTCCATGAGAGCAGTTGCAAGCAGAGTTCCTTGCAAAGACTCTTGTTTACAGAAATTTGGTGTCAGCAATAGCATTAAACATACCTGACCCAGAAAAACCCATTTAGGTACTGCAGAAGCAAGCAAATGGCAGCTCTGGATAAATCTGCATGCACAAATGTTAAAGAGGGATTACAAGCCTCTAACACACAAGATTTTCCCCTAAAATTCTCAGAAGCATGAGGAAATTTAACAACTGCTCCAAGCTCACCAAACAGCTCTGTATGAGTGAGGAACAGAAAGCAGGTCTTCTCACTTCCCCTCTCACACCCAGTCCTGAAAAACGTAACACCTCCATGGAATGTAAGCCCGGTATAACTGACCTTCTCAGGAGCTAAGGTATTAACTAGGTACTAAAATATGTAGGTGCATTTACTGCACCTCATGATGTTTAATTAAAAAAGAAAATTCCTTCTAGCTAGCAGTCTTTATGCTCCCGTTGTCTCAAGTTAATATGTAAATAAAATACGTGTATGTGCATCTGAGTGCAGTGGAAGTTCATGAAAGTATATTCTGCTACTTATACATTTGCCCTGACTGAATTCTTCTGTGTGCTAGGCTTGGATATAAAGTCTACTTGGGCTGGATTGTCTTGTTGTCATTGTATTTTTGAAGACACAGATTCTCTCCTCAAAAGATTTAGAAAAAACACTCATTTGTTTGTCCTTTATGGGCAAATTGTCGCTCTCCAGAACATTTTTTCCCCTTTTTCCTCTTAGCAGGAAAGACCATTTGCTTACATATAAAAATATATTTTAACTACCTGTATAATGCATAGGAGTGTTCAAAGAACAATACTAGAAAATACTAAAAAGGAAGAAAATAGTAAGTTTAAATCACTGCAGAGCTACTATCCTGGCCTGTTTAATATCTGAAAAATTTCAGCTTTGTTACGGAGTAATAAGTCAAAGCTCTCTAGGCACAGTAGTTCATGAATCTCTCATCAACATTGTCCCTGTCATTCACCCCCCATATTTGAAATGTTTTTAAAGAAAAAAAAATATTTAAACATACAAGGCAACAGATTTGTGCTTCTGAAGCAATTCAGACATCTGCAGTCTAATAATCTATGTTTTCATGTAGCAATAATAGAAAAACATTCATTGCAGAGTACAACAGAAGGTCTAATCTGCAAAAAAAATTACATTCTTCATTTTATTCTTGAAAAATAACCTTTGTCTGCAGAAACAACAAGAATTTTCTTTTGCTTCCTGCAGTGCCACACACAAGCTCTCATCAAGGTGGTAGATGGCCTTCCTGACTTTAACAGGATTACCCATGTTCGCACATGTAGGGGCCATGCTGCAACTGCAGGTGTTGTGATCAGCCACATCTGTGCTAGCATAAACCTGGCCAGGTCAGGTACTGCTGAGGGCAAAGAACAGCAATATGGTTTTTAAACTATTGAGCAAAACCCAGAATCCCAGCTTGGCTTTCACAGATAACCAGACCAGCTTCATTGCTAGCAAAATCTACTGCTGGTGCATTTATACACACTGGTATTTTTTGGGTGTAGGCACAGGATAAATACTGAAGTTTGGCATCAAGCAATAAACTGGTGCAATCCTACTTACCAAGATAAGCATATTCTCTTCTCTTTCCAGCATGGACTTTGACTGGTTAATCACAGTATGCTACTAAGAGCTCTAACACGGATACTGCTATGTGAGGATCAAGGTACTTTCCTCTAGCACAATTTAGTTTTTAATCCGAGTAAAGTTTATTCCAGTTGTCAACCCAGAGTGGACTATAAATCAAAATAAACACACATTTACATGAAATAGCATCCACAGTGCTAACAATTAAATTCACAACACCCTGTAAAGTTATAAACAAAGACCCTGAAGTCCAGACCAAGAATCCCATTTTCACCTTCTTCCTTCCACACTTCAGGCTGTTAACAAACAAGTTATTCTCACAGCTGGGAAGAATATAAAGCTTTGCTTCAAATGTATGACCTGTATGTTACTCCCATGGCCAAATTCCTGAGGAAAACAGAGCTATGAGTTCTAAGCTTTCAGAAGCACAGGGGGCCAGGAGAAAAACATTTTCTTCTAGCAAAGAGAGTCCATACTGACCCAGAATCCTGGATAGCAGTGCAATTTACTTACAGCATACAGTACTAGTCCTAAAATCTAAGCATCTGGGAATTCTGCAGTAAACAACTGAATAGGATATTAAGCTGAGAGTTTTAGCTGTGATCATATGTCATATCATAAGAAGAATTTGGACCCATCCCCCAAACTTTGTTATTTTCTTTTAGGCAATTTTGTTCTAATAGACTGGATTATCACTTTGGACTCCACTAAATTTTCTCATTCTTTTAAGATAGTCATGCAGCATAGCACTAAGAAAGTAATTTATTATTTATGCTAGTTCAGAGAGTGCCCCAGGTGACCAATACTGGCACCAGAATAACAGGTCTGACTCCCGTAAGCTTGAGGCGTGGGTGTTCCTGGGACCGCTTCCAACCCAGACCTCTTCTCACAGTATGAACGTTAGGGCTGACACTGTTCCAGTGTCTAACCTGAAAAGGAGTTTTTAAAAGCCTATAATTATACTTGTTCAGCCTTGCAAAGTCATTGTGAAAATTAACCAGGATGGACAAAAAGTCTGCTCATACCACATTCATGGTATAGAATAGTGATAATAAAAGGTTAGACAAGAAGACCCAAACAAAATCGCTGATGTACCATAAGCATACAAGACTTCTGTGAGAATGTTCATTTTCCCCTCAGATTTTGACAAGAGTATGACACGCCTTTAATTTTCACATCTTCAGCCATGTTAAAGTCAGCACTTGAAAACACTGCTGCCCCAGCAATACTAAACTCAAGGAGTGAAATGCATTTCAGTTGTCATTCCACCACTATAGAGCTTATCATCTACCAGGAACATACCACAAGACAGCAAATCCTCACAAATAAACATCCAAGAAGCAAAACACAGAACAGGCAATAAATAATATTTTCCAGAAAAACAATACCCAGAAAGCAGACAAAACTTCTGTTCTAAAAAAGACAATCTGAAAAAATTACTGCAAAACAAGATCTATTCTATTTGTTGTGCTAACAGTACTCTGAAGGATTCTCCTTCCTGTACTGGTGGTTTTCCCCACTCCCTTTTAAATTAATTGCTCCTTCCCTCTCATTATATCTCAAGTCTCCAGCATTGTAGGCCAGAAGAGATTGCAACTACATCTGCCACCACTGCCTTGCTGTGCTCTTCAGCCGCAAACATGTTTCTTACCCAGCTGTGTCAAGGAGTTTCTGTCTCCAGACACTCATTTTTTCCCCCTGTGCTTCCACTACCATCCCCTGTTCAGTAAACAAAGTGACTAAGTCACTAAACAGCAACTCTGTGAGGGTACATTGTCATGCCTGAGGCTAAAGTAGCCAGCTAATAACTCACACAAAACTCACAGAGACTGGTGAAAGCACTCATCTCTTTTACTACCATCTTCTGCTTCTGGAGAAAGATCTCTCCACAGCCTGGAGTCTTTTGGGGCTACGAGAACCAAATTGCAAGTTAGAAATTCTCACAATAAGAAAGAAGTACAGCAACGTTCACTGGAAATCGTGCTCCAAAATCCCTTGGCACTTTCTCATTTCTCTCACATACAGTGATTCATCTTACCACCTATACAAAACTGTCTTCATTTTAAAATTTACTAACCAATCCTCCCACTAAAAGCTAAAATACAGTTTCTTATAAAAGTAATTTTTGGTAATAATATTCTCTGCACAGAGAAGTTTTCATTGTTGTTGAAAAAGGCAAGCATATGTGTAACAGTAAACAAGCACAATCCACCAGGATGGAATCCCAGTGAACCAGAAAACAAAACCCCACTAGCTAACAGTACCACTGGCTTCACATACTACAGCCTATCCACTACTGACCTCTCAGCCCTGATCCTCAGTTTACAAGTGACCTTCAAAATATCAGTCCGAAAACTGAAACTTCCCAACACAGTGGTTACTAAAGACGTAGATGTTCTTATGTCTCTCAATTTCTCATTACGCCTCATACAGCCAAACCTCCTAGTGACAGTCTTTCCCTTTCCCCAACAAGTCTAATGACCTCAACCATTTCTCCTGCTTCACATCTGTCACTACATCAACCATCTTCCTATGGTTCACTAAGTGATTTAAAAAAAGGTAAACAGAAATTCACTCAGAACTGTGCAAGCACTTGCAAGGACTAGTTATTAATCCCATTCTGGGGATGGTCACCTACTCTGCTTCTTAGCAGCTATCCATAAGGTAAAGAGTTCAAAACTAGAGGAGATGAGCGGTTTGTTTCTACTTCCACTAGCAAGCATCTACCTTAAGCAGCAGCTCTTCATACTTTCAGCTCTAGGTGTCTCTGGCTTAAATACTTCTGCTAGAAATAGGTCTGGCAGACCTAAAAACTAAAAATAGGTCACCTTGTTAACAGTGCAACTTCCACATTCTCTCTTCCATGCACCAGCTAGCTATGTAAGTCAAGCTGAATTCATTTCTGTCTCCAAAAACACTTGTTATTTCACTGTCTACCTTCAGCGCTGTTCCTAGGCTGAAAGTCAAAACCACAGCACTGCACCAGCTATTAAGAAGGAGAAAAACAACTGCTACTGCTGAACCCAGGACAAGCACTTAGCATGGAGCTCCAACATAACTTGTACACACACAACAGCCTTCCCTTGCCTTGTTTACTGGAGAATGTTAGGCAATCACAAAGGAAATAAGCAAAGAAAGCTGCTTTCCAACACTGCTGAGTTTTGTTGTTTTCCTTTATTTCCTTCACCTCCCTCCCACCCCAAAATCTGAACCACAGGTATGTTGCATCTGGAAGAGCAACTGTGGTCTGTAGCTCATATGGATGACTTCAAACCAGGGCTCATAAGGGAGTATGAGGGGGAACGAGGAAAGTTAAAGTAAAAAAACCCCAAAACTAAAAATCACAGACTAGAAACGTAAGCTGCAGATGAAAGGTTACCCTTCACTATTTGTTATCATGTTCCTTCAAGGGACCCTGGCTTTCAGCTTTAGTTTTTGGCCGGAAAACTCCCCAAGCTTAATTTAGTGAACTCATAAAACAGGACCCTAGGGATGATACATACTCTGTGCAACCTCTAAAGAGCATGAATGACTAACACCAAATGACAAATGAAAGGAAATTCCACCTAAAGTGTGTACTTGTGACTAAATATTCCAGCTTTGAGGTTAACTAAAAGCCCAAGTGGACCTGAGCTCTGGGCAAACGTTGTGACACAGACATTCTTTTCTTTCTGATTTTACTTCACTTGTTTTTAATCAGATTCCTTTATAACAGAAGTTGGGTCAAGAAAGGGATCTGTATTTAATTTCACTGAGGTAGCTCATTGGTTTCAATTCAGAAACAAACTCAAAACTATCCCTTAGATCTAAACTCATTTATTGTTTACTTTGCAATCAACTCACTCTGAATGAGAGTCCTGAAACTCTCCAAGATACTATTGTAATATCTCTGCTTAACAAAACGTCCCCTAAATAACCTTTAAAGGCGTAGGTTTTTTTACAAGCAAACATAGACATAAATGTTGTATTTGAACCAAGAACCAAAAGCAGGATCTCTTGAAATTTTGCCATAAATCATTACAGAGCAGAATGCAGTCACAGCACACACAACATCCCTGGGTTATGCTGGGGGAGCTGTGAGAGGAACGAGGTTCAGAGGGTCCTAGAATTACTGCTCTGATTTTCCAGTTCAAAACACAAGAAGCCAGCAAAAGCTCACCTTCCTATGCTCTCTTCCACACTACATTAAAATAGATTTCACCCATACAAATCACTCCTGCCCACAAACCTGAGACTGTCTGCACCTTGTCTGGTTTCCTGCCCCCAACTGCAACAGGCCAGTGAAAAAGAGGAAAAATCTGGAGTGGGAGCCAACATAGTTGAGGGTTCATCAAGAGTTATGTAATGCTGGGGATGGACAACTACAGAAGTTCTCCTAAAATATTGGGGCAAGGAATGGCAAGGAAGGCTGTAAAGTTTTGGCAATGGCACAAAGCCACACAGGGTTGGCCTGGGCCCACTGTTACAGCAATACCAACATTGTCCAAGAGATCTGGGCAATCTGGAATGCATTTACTCTACACACACATACAGGTCCCTACAATATAACTTGACCAGTGGGACAGACGCAAGTATTGATCAGCATATATTTACCCATCAGCCACTGAGGTGCACATCTCTTACTTCTCCCATGGACCTGAGACTCAATGACTTAAAACTGTTTTAACAGCCTCAAACCATTTAAACTTTGCTCAGCTGATACCATCACCACCAAATCTACAGTTCTTCAGATTTCCTACCACAAACGCATCAAAAGCATAATCCCACTTTAAAATAAGCTTTATTTGGTCTTACCAAAATTTCACTGGAAACTTTTCTTTTTGAATTGATGTGTATACACACATTTTTAAGAAGTACATCTCTTTGTAAATACACATACATATAGAGTATATAAATATTGAAGTGGAATATGACCAGACCTATCTATTGCTTTAGAGCAAAGTATGACTCTACTTGGATTCTCCAAGTTAGCTTAACAGTGATCAGGAGAAAAAAAATCTTTCCACCAGACAGGAACTGGCGAGGAAGCAGTTTCACAAGCATTCAATGTGCTTCTGATATAAACCAAGGGAAAGACAAAAGTGGCAGATCCTTGTCACAATAATTTAGCAACATTTCAAAATACTTACCATAGTCTAATGACTTGTCTAGCAAGGATTCTATTTGCTGAAGAACCTCCAGTACCCTAAGCTTGTACGTGGAAAATTACCTACAAACACTCTAGGTCCACTGAGACAATGAGGAATGTAAAATTGCTATACGAGTTACACCAGTGCTACTCTAAGCACAATATTAAAGTAGGAAATGGGGAAAAACACTTGTGTTGACAAGGAAAAGCATACTTCTGGGAAGCCTCTCTGATACACTGTGTGAAGTGTAGAAGGCAACCATTCAGGCTGAGGTATTGGTGCTCTCCACGTCTTCTCATTGTACAGCACTATTCCAGAAGGGCAGGAATACCACACTCCTGTCTGTAAATTAATAAGGGTGAAGATTCAAAGGAAAACCACTTCCTCTGAGAGTACAGAATGAGTCTAAATGCACCAACACTCCCCATGAGAGGGGAACACGGACCTTCATTGTGCTCTGGGAAAAGCCAAACAGAAGCAGCAGCTGTGCCCTACGTGGATTTGCTAGATCCACTGGCACATGATACTCTGTGGAAACTCATGGGTCCGGTTCCCCCATTGCCAGACCCACAAGGAATGTGGGTGTACTGGGACTCTCCACCTAAGTGCCTACAGTGCATGCTGCAGAGTTTCCTGCTTTTCCTGCTGGATGCTTCCAGGATTATAGCCAGCAAAGAGACCCTCTGCTACAGCACCATGCTGTACCTGTGTCAGACATTAGTGCTGTGATTCTGGGGAAGCTGAAGCAGTCAGAGTCACTTTGCAGTTGTTTCAAACCACTGGGAAGGATTTTACCATTTTTTGAGCTGCCACCTGTACAGATCAGGTACCTGGCTGCACCTTCAAAAAGAAACTGCACCTTCAACAGGAAAGGAAGCAGAGCAATAGTTTCTGGAGAATGGCTCCTGTTTAGGTACCTCAGCAAAAGAGCAAAACCTCCACAATCTTCAGCATCCAACTATTCTAGCTGATAAAGACTTTTTGAGTGAAGAAGTCCTTGGCCTTTGCCTGCCTGAAAAATAGTACTGCAAAATGACATACAGCAAACATATAGAGCCAACAACTCCATGGGAACTGCTAGCTATCAAACTCTGATAAAAATCCAGCTGCCTGTATCCTCTATGGCAGCACCAGCTCCTTTTTCAATCCTGACCTCATCTAGGTAGAGAATGTGAAAGGTGTGAAGGATGCCCTTCCTTCAAGGCCCTTCCCTACATGCTTGGCCAAATCATAAGCAGACTTATTTAAAAAGAGCTAATAGAAGCTATGCATCAACCACAGCTCACACAGGCCAACAGCCAAATTACTCTGTTTACTGTAACCTCTATGCCCAGAGAAGTTTCTTTTGTTCTTAAAATAGTATCAGTCACTGCAGAATGGAGACACAAAGAAATTGAAGACTATATATATACACATATATATTGTCACAGATCCTGGGTCTTGTACATAATATTCATTTTAATTATAGTTTTAATTGATTTGCATACTGTAGTACTGCAGCTTCTGCAGATCAATGAATATATCAATAGTAGGTGTTAAATAAGAATATTAAAAGGCTCCTCTAATGCATAATTTACTTCATAGCAAACAATCTCTTCCTCTTAGATCATTACTACTGCAAATTTGGAACCTTATCTGAAAGGGTTTCCCTAATGCATTTCCTAGAGATTAAATTATTCATACAAATATGATTTACAGTATGATTTTTTTAATTCCAGTCCAGTAGCACTGTGGGAATGTGCTATTTTCTTAACCGAGGGGAACATAGCAAGCTCCGAGTTGGAATGTATTTATTTTGATTTTGTTATTTGTATCCCACATCGAAGTCCAGGCCAGGTCAAGATCTTATGGGCCAGGAACTCTGCAACGCCATTATAAGGAAAATGTCCCTGGTGTAAAACAGCCTGCAAAATAAACACACGATGCAAAAGGGGAGGCAAGGTCCTGAGTATCACTATCCCACCTTCAAAAGCAGGGATGGAGATGCAGACTGCTGGAAGTCATAATGAGTTAAGCCACTGGACTCTATTAAACTCTATCATAAGATGATCATTGCTTACAAAGGGAATATTTCTGGTACTAAAGGTCTCATTAATCTAGTGGAAAACGCATGACAAAATCTAATGGCCACGAGCCAAAGCTAGGCAAATTCAGAGACATGAAGGGTGACCATTTCTAAAAAGGGAAAGTAGGCCATTAGAGTTGCGACATTGGTACGTAGGGACACAGTGCCTTCTCCAGCTCCTGAAGGCACTGAAATAGAGCTGACTGTCTGCCTAAAAAGGCAGAGATGCTATATCCCAGAAGTCACAGGCCTCATGCAAGAATCACTGCTCATATTGCACAGTCTGTGGTCATACTCAATGTCAAACTCTTCTGGCTTTAAACCGAGTCAAGAGCAAGCTCTCAAATTCCAACCTTTCCTCTCAGCTACCTCCTCTCAGAGATCACGTAACCACTGAAAACACACCAAAAGCTAGACAAGAGAAAGGTGTCATCAACAGCTGCTGGTGTGAAACCATGCAAAGGAAGAAGCAGCAAGGAGTGGAAAAGAATGTAGGGGTCTGTCAAAAATATCATGCCAACAGAACTTGATGTTTCTAACATTGACAGCAGCTGAAAAAAGAAAAACACATGTACCCCACATTCCCTTCCTATCAGCTGAGGAAGGAAGAATTCCCTACACCATTCCCTGAAATTACACTGTGAAGGAGAGGGCCAACAATACTATCATCTTTGACAACCACCACAGTCTTGGGAATGCATCTCTGAGGTATAAACCAGGAATTAGCAGGTGCTATCCATACATGTGGAAAATGATTTACACCTGCCTCACATAGGGAATGGAAAGTGCTGAGCAGGTGTCCTGACAAAGCTGTCTTGCTCAGGCACTCTAATAAGCAGAACAACCTCTAGGTCTAGAGGAAAAATCCTGGTTTCAAGAAATTCAATAGGGGAGCTGCCATAGCTGCAGTTTCACCTCCAAATTGTACTCCCAGCTGAAGCACTAGCCTGCTGTATGACCTTGTACGGCCCTTCACTTCCCCAGACTCTCCCTCAGACTTTGCACTCATTGAGGAGCATCATGTGACTCTTTCTCTACATATGTGCAGTGCTTAGCATTTCAGGGCCAGAGGTCCTTGGCATTTCCACGGTACAAATGCTATCGCTAATACCATTCACAGACCAATCCTACTCCAGCAATCGCCATGTAGCTGGCTCACCTCACCGGGCTACCCGACCCCTGCTTTTGGGAACAAAAGTCACAGCACTGCTGTACCAGGAAGGATTGGTCACATGCTGGTGACAGGTGTTGATCTCTTCTTTGTATCAAACACGGAATAACATTATACCCCATATGCTGTTCCATGACGCCACTGAAATCACAGGCATTGCATTCACAGAGTTTAGCCTCAAAACTGACCGATTTCCCATCCCTGTATATGGCCCTTTTTTGAAGTAGATGAATGGACACTAAAAGGAGGAGGGAAAAAATATTACTGTAATAAGCAAGAAAACTATGCTGAAGATCGATTTAAAATCCAACTGCATAATCTGAGACAAGACAGAGTTTAATTACTTCCATTACAATAATCAGACCAGCTTGAAGAACATTAAAAAGGACAAGTCTGGGGGCTTGGGAGGGGAGTGGGAAGGGAGCTGTTGTTTTGGGGGTTTATTTGATTGGTTTCTTTAACTAATCATCTTACAACTGACCTTTTGGGCAAAGAGAAATTACCTGCAAATAGCTTCATGATCTGCCATTCACGTAGCCCACGAAAAAAAAAGAATATGTGGCTTCTTTTATTACAAGGGTTTGGACAGAGCTAGTCTTAAAATATTGAGAGGTAACTTTCCACTCCAGTGCCTTGCAGCTCAGTTCTAAATAATGGCCACCAAACAGGAACAGGGGGAGAAAAAACAACTTTTAATTAGCTGTACAGTGAGGGTCTTTGTCCCACTGATAGATTTGATTATATTGCTGATAACCTTCACAGGGCTTGATATTACATTACACTACGCCATTCTTCTGAGCTGAAGAAATTTTCCACACACCCCAAATAGACTTAACAGCAGTGAAAGAATAACGTTAGAACTCCCTTCCAGATATATTGGTGGGATTCTTCTGTTTGAGTTTACTTCACTGGGATGGAGCCAAGAGAGTTCGTTGGTGGAGCTGCAGTGGTGACATCAGCACGCACCTCTGCCAACTCCTTGTTTACAGGGCTTGTTTGTAAACCTGTTTATGGGGGGTTTATGGGGTACATGAGGTGCCTTATGTTAGCTCCTGAGAATACGATCTGGTAGGTACAGACCAATGTATTCTGCATAAACTCAGACAAGAAGTACCAGCTCTGATATTACCTGATATGCTGTGACCTTCAAGTGTCACCCACTATGATTATGTACCCCAAGCTTTCATGGAATTGGGCAAATCATGGAAAAAAATGCCTCAGAAATTGAGCAAGCTGTTTTCTCCACAACTTCGGCCCCTTCGCTGCATTGTTGTGCACTTGTGAGGAACACATCTAGCATTGTGCTTCACTCCCCCTTGCTAGTGGCCCACATATGACACTAGGCAAGGAGAAAAATCAGAACCTCTGTTCTATAGCAATGTTGGGAAAAAAGGTTTTGGATCCAGCAGAAGGCTTTTTTGTATGAAGACAAGTGATCCCACAAACAAGCATATGCAACTTAGATCATTCATTTCCAGTTACTGCACCAGCCAAGAACAGTGCTGTACTTAGATTAAGTGCTGTACTCAGATAAGTAGCTCTAATTTAGTAGGGCTCAGACAGCAGTCATTAACAGCAGGATTCCTTCTCCCTTTCCAAAACAGGGAAACCAGAAACCCCTTCACAAACTGTCTCCCTATAGGATACAGGAGATCTGATCTTCATAGCCCACGCTCAGCTTATACTGAAAGAGTAACTTCACTAAGGGATTAGCTCTAGCTCACAGCAACACAGCTGACAGTAGGATCAAGCACTGTCATCTCCTCCTTTTGCTACTTACTGGGTTAGATGGAGTCCTCAATGTGCTGGCAAGGAGGCCAGCTCCAGCCACTATGTCTTACCTGCTGTAAAACTGATAAATGGCAGACTGCAAAATTTAGTACCTTTGGTGATGAGCAGAGAATAAGCTCACATACAGTAAGTACAAAAAATAAATTGGTAATAATACAAACATATCCTGAAGCAGATGCACATTTATACCGGTGGCTTGGCCTTGCAACATACTGAGCAAGGAAGAAATCAACAGCCAGTAACATTTCTGGACAAAGCACAAATTGCCTGCATGGACAGGTGTATATTTCTGAGGGGGGCTCAGGAAAAAAGGTTTTCTGTTCTGTTCTCTGTATGTCCAGATACGGGCATACAAAGCAAAGAAGAAAAAAAAAATTACATCTTTGACTTCTTATTTCAGATTCTGTCATGAGTTCTGGCTGTGTTTACCCTCATGGAAACAGATCTCTTATCGTTGTCCTTCCTCATACACCCTTCACGCGGCTGTATCATTGCTGGTTCACGTGTCTTGGCAGGACGGCTGGGCAGGAGGTCCCTCTCCTTGTTCTCACGTTGCCGCTGAGCCCACCCATGCCTGCAGGTTTTCCACTCAAAGAATCTCCAAACACCTTTCTGCTGGAATTCAGTGATGCACAAGCTCTCCAAAGGAAAGGTTCAGGGATGCTGAACCAGCTGGGGTAGCACATGTCCCTCTCTTGTAAAAGGCAGGCAGGATGGTTCTTCTGAGGACAAAATGGTGCTCCTCTCAGGCAGACTTGCTCTCTTTCTCAGGGAATGCAATGCCACAGCATCTCTAATGGATGCCTGCTAGGCATACACATACTTCTGACCAAACCCTGCTATTGTAGATAGTACAGGGTGGTCTAACCTCAACAGCTGCAGGGGATGGATTTGGGTTTACATTTCCCCCTCCTGACTTCCACACCATGGGTTGCATCCTGCCTCTCCCTCCTCCAACACAGCAGTATTTGCCAAGCGTAGACTCAAGACCATCCACACAATGCCAGCAACAAGGCACTGCCACAGACTGCCATCTGATGGAGCCCACAATGTTGGGTAAAACCCCCTAGACATTTGCCCCTCAGCAGCATCTCCTCCCAAAATACACACACCTCCTGTCAACAGCAGCATTTTGACTTTGTTGTAGGACATGCTTAGCTGCTGGAGTGAACAGCTGTAGCTCAAAACAGCTGTTCCCATCTCCTCCAGGGAAGGGACCAGCAGGGCGGATGGATCAGCGCAGAAGCCTGTAGCTGGCCTGCAGGCCACCACTTGGACCACACATAACACTTCCAGAAGGCAGTGGCATCTACAGTGGCACTGAGGCAATGAAATGCTGCCCCTTCAACAGGGGGCTTGTAATGATGTACTCACATCTGTAACACACGTATAACATCTAGTCATCCTTTATAAATAAAGTTTTTATTACACAGTCCTGCTTGAGAAGTTATTCTGAAGCATGATCCTTTTCTCTAAGAGGTTCTGAAGTCTTGCATTTTCACACAGTGAAGAAAGGAAGTATTTTCCCTCTCCCCTTCTTCCTGCCACTGCCTTTCCATTAAGTCTTCTGCACAGCTCTGTTTGTATTAATTATTCCCTCAATCTCTCTCTCTTCCTGAAGAATTAAAAAGGTGTTTTGGAGAAAACCATGGGGTTTAGCAGAAGTCAACAGATAAGCACTAGTCTGGGATCATCCAACTCCCTAACCATCAGTTTGAAGTTATTTGCCTAAGACTTAACTCCTTAGAGCAGACCGACTGATGGCAAGCCCAAACATTCATTTTCATCCTAGTGCTGTGCATATTTATTTTTTTTTTTTACTAATAATTACTGGGATGAAGAGCAAAGCATACAGCTACCAGCACAATTACAGTAAATAATTAACCACTCAGAATTTAACATACATCTCTGCAAATGTTTCTCTCATATTAAGGCCTCTTGCAAATTGGGAAGTACGGTAAATCATACAGCAAAATGAGCTTGGTCAGTGCAAGGCGGGGGAAAGAGAATTCAGTTGAGATGTAAATTCCAATTTCAAGCTGAGGAACACTTTCTCTCAGCCTTGTAACATCACATAGCACTTTGTAAATCAATTGAAACACCCTAAAAGACAATTTTGTAACATCATCTATTGAGTGGATCTTCAGGTACTACCAAAAACTTTATAACATATCTTCAGGGAGTCTGACTTTGCTAGTAAAAGTCATTCCATCCTTTAGTCATTTTCATATATGGCATTCATGCAAATCCCAAGAAAGCTCTTCGCTCCAATACCAGAATGGTTGCTACTACAAGAAATGTTTTACTGAAAAAATAGGCAGAAGCCCAACTTATAAGTGCTATATTACACTTCAGCTCAAGGTGTGAGCCCTCATTTACAGGAAAAGTTATCGGGAATTTTCAGACTTTTAGCAAGGTGATACTCCAAAAATCTTTCCAGCTTTAACCCACTTTCATTCTTGCAGAAGAATTCATCTTCTGGTATATTTTTAAAGTAAGAGAGAGAACTATTTCTTAGCTATATAAAGAAGTTTTTAAGATCTCTTCCTCTCCTTTTTGCCCCAGTCCCAGTTGTTTTGCCATTGCTGGTGCTGCTATTTGAGCCTTTCTAAGCAGCACTTGGACCACATATTCACCCCCTGCTTATTTGATCTTTCCCATAACAGAATATACTGCTTAGGCCTTCAAAAGCAGTCTGCTAGAAACTAAAACAACTTAAAAATAGAAATGCCTGTAAAAAGTTAGATTAATACTGGAGTAAGGAAATCAGAATGTTGTATTCTCATTAGTTGGCAGGTGGTTCATGATCATGATAAATTCCATACTCTAGTTGACACATTTTCAAATGTTAACATCCTCTAGAGGAATAAACTGTGTTGTAATGACTGGAATAATGGCTTTTAAGGTGAACATTTGGCTTATTACAGTTTCAAGCCCTGGCACTCAATGTACATAGGTGTTAGGCTACGCACTCTACAAAAAGGAAATAATTATTATCGTATAATGAAAAAAGAAGAGGTTTACAGAAAAGGGGTTGTGAAGAGGATCTGAATCATGGAGAGAACAACCTCCTTCATCAGTGAGAAACAATAGTTAATCAAGTACTGTACATAACATCGCAGACAAGCAATCGCAGGCATTCCAAGAGCCACAATGTTCTGGATAATTGCAGCAAGTTTCTTGGTGATTGTGTGATTTCAGCAGAAGTAAAACTCCAGTGCCCTGCTTCCTTCTCTCCCACCCTTTCCACCCAACACTCACAGAGAGCTGGTTTTCTCAGAGGAAGGAATGGAGGTAGGCTGTACAAAAGAAACAACAAGCAAGGGGGAAGTTGTGCTTTAAGTTCAGTCCCATGGCAGCCAGTAACCAGTGCAGGAAAGGCATTTGTTGAGACGCAACAAGGACAATCTCAAGGACTGCCATTTCTGGACTGTAACAAAGGATCTGGCTGTTTTGTCTGTGAACCATATGCTCCTTACAGGCAAGTATGGGAACTGCACACTTTCCTTCTCCCCTAATGTTCCCACATTCTCCACCTACAAACATGCACACAAATACTAAAGCCTAAGCCAGCCTAAATATTTACACAACACGGACAAGAATACAGCTCATGCAGAATCAGCATTATTTCCTAAACTTCTTTTCTTTGGCTGTAAGTTCCCTTCCAAGTACTTTCTCAATACCCAAAAGTTCCCATGCACAACCATGCAGTAGCGTTCTTCTCTAACAATCTACTTGTCATCACAAGTGGAATTAACCCAGTTTGCATCCACTGATGATTCCATGGTCAGAGATATATCCCACTATCCTCATATCAACAACTTGTGTTTCAATGTCAAGGACACCATAACGATTCATGCCTTCCCAAGACAAGCAGAATCATCTGTTGAGCAGCAGTCATGGCCTTATTTGCTGGAGGATTGCACAATCCTACCTTTGCCCCTGTAACATTGCTTTAAATGTGTCCTCTGTCAAGAGCCATTCTGCAATCAGCATTGCTGACCATGTGTTATTAATTAAGTAATTTTACAAAATTAGAAATACAAATCACATTGTTTTCAACCAAAATAACGATCTCCCAATTATTCTGCCAACAGAAACGACTTGTAGCTTTTGGCAGGTCTTTTCCCTTTGGCCATTGTTTTCTTAGTTATTAACAAGGTTACAGTTGGTCCTTTTGATTAAAAAGCTTTTTGGCCAGAATCACTGCTATGGGAAACCAAAACCTGAAATTCAATATCCTTCTAGAATTCTTTTGAAATTTGATCTCAGCTCCAATAAGGGAGGAAGGTGAGGGGCCACAAGGGACAGATTTTGTAACTTTTTCATTTTCTTTCCAACCTAAGATTCTTAAAGATGAGGCAAATAGGACTGGAAAGCAAAAAAGAGTATTTTTGTTCATTTGTCTCCCTGTAAGGTACACACCATATTACTTAAGAGCTGACAGTGACTATAAACTTTTAAAAAATATGAATTAGGCTCATGGAGTGTACAAGCTAGAATAACAGTACACAGCAAGGTGTATCTCCATGACTCTTTCAAAGCAGAGCATCCACACAGCTCTAGAAGATCCTTTCAGCCACTCCGGAGGAAAACAAAATTCAGGACCACAGAATCTGTGGCCTTCTTGAACTAGAAAAGAATCTTTAAAAGGTATATTTATTAGTGAACATACACAAAGAAATATCATTAAAAAAATATTTTTAATGTTACCAAATTAACAACACAGAATCATAGAATGTTTTGGATTGGAAGGAACCTTAAAGATCACCTAGTTCCAACCCTCCTGCCAGGGGCAGGGACACCTTCCACTAGACCAGGCTGCTCAAACCCTGTCCAACCTGACCTTGAACACTGCCAGGGATAGGGCACCCACAATATAACTGATCAACATAATTGATTGTAAGAACTAGAATTCAACATAAGACCTGATCCTGCTAAACATACCTCCAAAATCAATCCTTGTCCTTTAGCCCTTAACACCAAGAACAGTTTCATCTTAGATTACTTTAGAAAGTAAAGTGTGTGCAACTGGGCATTGCTGTACTCCCACTGGCACAAAGCTTAGTGCTTAAACCTTCAGCAAAATTAAACTTCTATGCATTTGCAGTCATATGAGAACCTGCAGAAGTACAGACTGGTTTCATCCCTGTGTAACAGTTCAATCAGCAACACCCCAAAAATAAATAAAAAAGAAAAAAGAGAGAGGAAAGACCTGTACTTATCTTGTTCCTTCAAAAAAGGTTATTAAACAAGATGGTGAGCTGTTCCTGTCCTTTTTGTGAGATTCAACATCATACAGAGGGTCATAAATGTGCAGCAGCAGAAACAAGGGAAAGAGTAAGGAGCATTTCCAGGTTTCTCTATGAACTGGCTTGTGCCAGGTACCTCAGATTGGATGTTTAAAGAAGTATTTTAAATACTTCAAGCTTGGAAGAATTCAGAAAATGGTGCACAACCCTGTGTACCAGCAACGCGATGAATCAAGCCTACCCTTCTCCATTGTTTTGCTTTCTTGCTTCATCAGAGAGAACAAGTACAGAGAAGAAATCCGAACAGTAACCACGTGGAAACATCGTTTTCAAGAAATAACACACTAGATTTTTCACAAGACAAACTGAAGGGAGCTCGATTGTTTTTTTTTTCTTCTTTTGCACCAGCTAAACATCTGGCCCCTAAAAAGGAACATACCACTATTTGCTGTAGTTATTGCTCTGGCAAACAGGACATTGCTGTATGCAGGTTATTTCAGCAACTTTCAGATCTCAACCTTCGCAGTACCACAGCAAAAGCCCTAGTACAGCTACTATTGGCCATATGGAAATTTTTCCCCTCCCCAGTCATGCAGCTAGAATAAATGCTGCCTCTTCTGCTCTGACATGGTGCTTTGCCTGGGAGCAAACCAAGAAATATCTTACTCAAGAAACCCTTGTCCAGAGCCAGTTCACTCTATTCTTGGGAGGAGGTAAACAAGGAGGGAAGTGAGGGGAGGAAAAAAAATTAAAAAAAAAAAAAAAATAAAAAATATCAAGCTCCTCAAAATTAACCCTTCAAAAGAGAACGGTGAAAAGCAAATGTTGAATGTTATCGTTCTGACTGCAGAGGTAGCAAGGCTAAAATTAAGTTGTGGAGTAGTCTTGCTTGACCTTAGAAGAAAAGATCATGCATTTCAAGACTTCTCACTATTAGTAAGATTTATGCAATGCTGCACCAGTGACACTCACAGAATGTGCATTATGCTTGGCAAGAGGCCTGCAATCCAGCCACTTACTTCCATCATGTATTATAATGCAGAAACAGAGTCACACCTGCAAAGCCTATGACAAATGACATTTCATTAACTTTGAAGACTGCTGGATCATTTTCCCAGGTTACATGTGAGCCAGGCCATAATAGTCCTTTCAACAGCCTATCATGAAAAGAAAGTCACTATAATGTCTCAAATATTTCAGGGAGTAAATACTTCTCAATTTGTTAATGATAAAGTTCTGTGTCAATTAGATGTAATGGGATAAAAGCCTATCATTAGCGATCCCAGGCCACACAAATTTAGAATGGTATTTACCATTGCTCGTTGTGTCACTTCCCCACCTCCCTTTCTCTCTCTTCTATTTATTTAATTTTTTACTATTTCAAGTGACTAGCAGAGTGGTCCAGTACATTTCACACAGTGTGCTTTCATGTCAAACAATCTTTCCAGATATTTTATGTCATTCCCTTGATGATTTCACAGGATAAACAAATCAAACTGGAAGGTTTTACAAACGCGAAAATGTCAAAAGAAGAACACAGGATATTGTAACACCTTAGCTGCTTTCTTTCTAAATAGAAGGATTCTTTTCTCCTCAGTCTGCCTTAACTTACTTCCAACAACCAAAGCCTGTCTAAATCATATATATTATAGATATAGTAGGACATTAGTCTGTGCTGCTGATAGAGGGCTTTCAAAATAGCTTCTTCTACAACACATGTCAATGTTTTGCTCACTGTGACTTCTGTTGCCCTTACTAATAGCACTTCTCTCTGCTCTCGTGGAAGGAGAGATGGGGATTACCCACATGTATAAAGCTAAGCACATTTTTAACATCTTTGCTGCACCAGGGCTCAAGACTTTGAACAACAAGGCCTCCTTGTGAAACTTAATACAGCTTAGACTGAGGCCTGCAATTGGATCCCACAAGTATGTAAGGTTCTACAGACAACAGATCCATGGCAAAATTCAGCTTGAGAGCATTAACTGCACCCCAGTGGCCTCACAGAAATCTAAGGAGCAGGAGAGCATTCACCCCAGCTCTATGGTTACTTCTCCAGGCTGTTTCGGAGAACCTGAGGATCATAGGGTTAAAGTCTATAGTATTCCTGCAGAAAGCAAGTGGGGAAACACACATTGTGATAAACCAGCAGGTCCCTCTTCTGCCTGGCCAAAGGTAGAGCCTGCCTAAAGCAAGAGGCAAGAGTCTGGCTCTTTAATGTACACACACTAGTCCACCAATCTCCGCTCAAGCTTACCCTGAAGAAGGTATCAGGAACATTACAATCCTTCACAGTTAAACTGTCCCGTTTAAACAGTATCAGGGTGCACATCAGATCACAGCTTACACACATCACTGTCAGAAAACACATACAAATCCTCCCTCAGTATGAGGACTGCTCTCTACGCCACCTCATTACACATTCAGATATCAGAGCCTTCCTCTTGCTCTGAGCCTTGCTCATCCATGAAGAAATTCAATCAGGATTAAACTGCACAAACTGCAAAGCTCTAGAGCTGCCAGAGCTCTGTTGGCATTTGTTGGCCTCTCAAGAAATCATGCTGGCAACATGTATACTGTACTGAAAAACTACCTGCAGCTTGAAAGCAAGAAGCACACAAGCAAAATTTTAACATCATTAACTACAACCTGTGGAGCCAACTGGAGATGTATCTCTATTAGGAGCAGTTTAACTGCAAAGATGCAAACGAACTTGACAAAATGTAAAGCACCCATGAAGAGAAATTAAGAAATTCAGGTGATAACGTGGCAACATCATGTTGCTATTCCCTAAAGAAAGCAAACTCCATGGGTAAAACCACAGTTTTGCTATTGTAAACATGCTTACAACCAACCTTATACTGCCTACACTGCTCTGTGAGCTGGAAGCTGCATCTTATGGCAATTGGTACAAGAAAAAGTATCTGAAAGAAGCCTGGCATGTACAGATGGCCCATAATAATTAGCCCTATCTAGTCTGCTGATCCACCTAAAGCAGGCTATACTATTTTAGACTGAGTCAAAAGGTTCTGAATCGAACACCACTACAACGATCTAAACAAGGTACTGACTGATTTATGTTAACATTCTTTTATCTTAAAACACACTATGGCAGGGTTCATCCATTAATTTTTCCTGTTTAGTAGTTGAAGTTTGTGTATGTCTGTATTACTATTGTATTTCAACTATATACCCTATAGTAAATAATCTTAATGATCAAATGACAGGCTTCATATCTCTCTGAGCAGAGTTCATCTGATTTATTAAAGTGACACCAGACATTTACTCAAGAAATAAACAGAACTGACATTATAGGATGATCTGAGGGGAACGCTCCAGGGTAAATACTGAGAGAAAGGAGTGGTTATGCATGCCATTCTTTTGTATTTCTTGCCTTATTCTTTACTTTATTCTTTCTAATGTTCTTATGAGTATTGCAATATCTTTTGTGATCTTTAGACAATAATTTCTGAAAAGGAGTCCTTGCTAAATGGTCAGCCTTTACAGAAGAAGCGCATTTGGTTGAATCTGGAAAAACCCAGAGACTCCTTGCCTGCCATACAGTCTCAGTGAAACTTTGACTGCTTGCTCTGCAGTGGGGTCTCCGCTTGACAGGGAGTCATTGAGGAGCTCTGGATAAACCTCTTTGCCTCATCTCTAGTGATTACTTAAGAACAAGATTGTTGTCCTTCATCCCCATTCCCAGAAAACATCAATCATATTTACCTTGTTAAGACCATGGGTTTGTGTTTGTTAGTAAGAATAAAGGGAAGCAAAAAGAGGAAAAATACACATTAAAAAAGATAAACCTCCCAGACTAAGCACAAGTCCAGAGTTTTCTCTCATGACATACCAACAAAATGACATATGGATCCCTTCAGTGAGTAACAGTAAGAAGCTGTGTGGGTCACTTTTGGTAGCCAATTAAATTAAAACTTAAGATAGCTGTTCTGTTATTTGCATAGTCTAAGGCAACACAATATCCTGTTTCAAGACACTGCTCTGGCGACCATCTATCCCTGCCTGCATCACTGCAGGAAGCAAACTCCCTCAAAATGAAAGAAGGGAGGAGCTATTCAGATAAGTCTAGTTATTCTTATGTAAATTGCAAGGATTCACTCAAAAATACATGGAAAAAAACTCAAAAGTCTTACAATGACATTTATGGGAGCAAATTGTTTTCCATGCTCACACTTACACCAACTAAACACAAAAGGAAAAGAAGTGGGTTAGCGTCATTTTTAAAATCTCAGTCAAGAGCCCAACAGAGTAAGACGCGTCTGAAGAATAGAAACAAAATGTCAGAGCCAGGAGGGACACCAAGAACTTCTTTACAGCTTTCAGTTTTACAGAGAAGTACTCTGATGGTCTGGTGACTGCTGGTGAGAAGATACACCCTCAGACACTGAAATAATATCCACAGACAGTAAAGAGGCCAGTTAAGGCTTGCAGCACAGCACAAGAAGCAGCAATAGCACCTAGAAGGCAACTCTAGGTGGTCTAGCAGCATGTAAGCATTACCTTCTCACCTTTTTCTGACATGTGATTTGACAGTCCTTAATTAAAGCTGAAGCAAGGCCGAACAGCTCTCATTCCTTCAAAAAGAGAGTGCTTCAAGCTTATACATAAGGAAGGGGAAGAGCCTGTAACTTACACTGACTACATAAACATTAAGAAACACAATGTGAATGAGACATATCATAAGTGAAAGCCCTTGCCTTGGCTACACTAACAGGGACAATGCTAAAACCTGGATTACCTTGCCTGATATCATTAAAACCATAGTTTAAGAGCGTTCCCCTAAAATCACAGTATCAGCAAGGCCACCTCACCAAAAACACCACCTCTGACACAAACCACCTTTTCCCCTCCCCTCACATAGGGGATCATTTAATACCATGCCCCCTCATTCTCCCCTGAGAGAACAGATCTATGCAGGGAGATGTCCTGTCCTCTAGGCCAGAAGGTTCAGGTTTCTTAAAGCACTGGGTTTAAGTTTAAAGTGCTTTAATTTTACAGCTGAAACAGTGCTATAAAATATAATTTTGCCATTCAAGATTGCTCCATCTGCAACGTGGCCCCACACGTGAAGGTTTCTATCTGCAACTGGCATAATTCAAAATAATGCTTCTTTAGCCAGCAATGATACGAGCAGAACTCACAGCTTCAAACTTACTGGTCTTACCACCATAACCACTGAAGACAGCTGGAAAATTACATTTAGCTACAACAACCAAGTTAACCTGGTGCTGTCATGAAAAATGCCTGTTTCCTTGACTCATCCATCATCAAGGCATAATAAACTTATAATCAAAATTATATCACTTCAGCTGTTGCTGCCAATCTTTCCTTAATGGATTTAATTTAATAAATTTTTTAAAAGAATAAGTTTCCATGTGTGTCTACAGTAGACAACAATAGTAACAATGGCCTCATAGGGACTGTGGAAAAAACCCAACCTATTCCACACTGGCAAAGTGCTCTGCCTACCAGATGTTACTGCAGCACCACAGGGCTGGCGAGACTTACCCTCACAGGGCAGAATTGAGCTTAACTGCCCTTTCGGGGAAATTGAGTGAAAAGAGTTAATCTTTTCTTTTCCCAATTCTGTTGTCTTTGCCACTGGCTGGAATCCAACCAGGAGGGTTGTTTGCTGTTGTTTCAGGAGGGTCTGGGGGTTTAGGAGGGTTAGGTCTTCACAGGTAACATTGCAAAGTCTCACTGTAACATTCATGAGATGGCAAATTGCTATTTCCCTTCAGATACTTGCCTCATTCAAAAGTTTTGCTCTTTGATTTCCCCTTTCTTCCACTCATTCATGAAGAGGAGACCAATTCAATGATTACTGAAGTTCTGGGCTTTTCTGCTGAGCTTCAAAAATACAATTACTTCTTTCACTAGATGAAAATAGCACCACTACAAAGTAGAAAGGTGAATTAAGTTCCGCAGTCAAGGCAGAGACTCATCTCCAGATTCAGGAGACTGAGGGATTTTGAAACTTACGATGGCAAAACCTCTGCCAAAGTCACTGGGAATTTTGCTTGGGTCTCAACTAATACTCAAAGGAGTATTAGTATGGTATTTTCAGCACCTACAGACCAGTTTCTACCAGCTTTAATCCCAGTCTTTTAATCACAAAGCAAACCCAAGATTAACAGGGAGTGAAATGAATCAAAACCAGAGAAAATTCACTTCAGTTGGAGCAAAAGCACGGTTTCTATTTAAACTAAGGCAGTACTTAGACACACAAATGGCTTTTAAGTTGCTATGGGCACACTTTGGCTTGAAATAAGAAAGATTATTAAAACAACCACTTAAATACAATTCTGGATCAACATTCTTGGGGCCAACAAACCTAAGTAGTTAAGGCTGTTGACAGGGTTTTTTAACAGGACTAGGCAACATCATTGTCTAGTGGAGGGCTGATGTCCACGTCCAAGAATCCAACTGAACTTGTTACACTGATGCTCTCCCTGTGATACTCCGGAGGCACCAGAGGCATAGACACACAGTTTATGAAGAAAAGGGGAGAGGGAAAAGAGTAAAAATCCCTTTTTCCTCAATGGATGTGCATAATAACCTGGTTTCCATCTAAAAAAAAAATAATAAAAAGCTAAGGGCTTTGACAGCTAGTATTGAGTCTCTACCAGGCTTCTTCTGGGAGCTGAGTATTTTGCATTGCACTCTGACATACAAACAGGGAATTCATCTTGGGATCCAGCCAGTGTAATGTTATACCAATAGGCTGATTCAGAAGCAAAAATCTTCAAAGACTCAGGCTGCTGAAATTCTGGAGAGAGAAAAGGAAGGACCAATACGCAAGTAACTACATGTGTCAATGGGCTGTGACTGAAACTAAAGGACTTGACTTTGCATTCCTCCTAAATTCAGTGGGGAAACTGGGGCAGGAGAGGTGAATCACCAGAAGTTTTGCTCAAGGAATGTAAAACAGAACACAAGGTCTATGGCCCCACTGGGATTTTACAACTATATAATGCTGGTGATTTCATTAGAGCCAGCCCTGATTTATTAAAAACCAGAATCAAACCTTAGGTCTAAGGAAGCCCTTAAAATAAGTCTTTACTAATGCCTTATTATTTTAATGGTGTAAATCCACAGGAAACAGTAAGGCTATCCAAGATTTACAGTAGTATAAGTGAAAGTGAGATTGAAAACTTAACATACAAGTTTCTTCGATCTGTGATATGCTCATTTGCTAGTTTAAGCACAGGCATGAAAAACATCAGTGACTAGATGCTAAGCAGAGAAAAAAACACTGTGAAAATTAGTCCTTGCCTCAAAAAAACTTCACAGATAAAGTTACTTAAAAAAAAAGAAGTAGGTATTTGGGAGTCTCATCCTGTGCTGGTGAACACAAGCATCATTTCATTAACAGAAAAACATTCATTCCTCCTGGCTACCAACCACTGCTTGACCATCTTTCTGAATGGGGCACAGCACAGATGTGCTCACCTCAAACAACATGCCTAGCATGACTTATTATGCCAGCTAAGACTGACGGGCAGTAAGCAAAGAAGACAAGTCAACACCTGCTTAGCCCTTCTGGTAAATCTGCATCACTTCATTCCTAAAGAAGTGCAAAGCCTTTCGAGTCCTCGGGACATGGCTCGCTGCACTACCTGGGGTCCTGTCCTCCAGTTGCAGTTGAGAAACTGCTGCCCTTTTCCGCTCTGTATTTGTAATCCATCAGGATCCTAAAATGAAGAATAAAGGACCTGATCTGCTTCTTGCTTACACCATTGTAAATTTGAAACAAACCCATCAGCATTAGCAGCCTTACATGAGTATAAAACAGGTGTGAGAGTAGAAACAGGCCTATAAACTCAGATGAATTTAGAAGGCAACGTATTACTTTCCAATCGTGCAGAGATTACATTACATTATATATATACACACATACACACACACATATACACACAGCATTTTTAAAACCTCTCCAAGAAATCCAACGGAAACTAAGCAGAGCATATGGAAATTTAACTGGTTGCTCATAAAAAGCTGTTAACATGTGCCAAAGTCAAAAGACGCAGTGCAGTCCACTACACAGGCTTGTTAAAAAAGAAGAAAAGCAGCATTTTTAACTACAACTACCTGACGGGTGGAACAGCAGTTTCACTTATCTTAGAAATACAACATTTTTCTATTTCTAAAGATTTTGAGAGCTGAGGAACTTTTTCCTTTCGGTTTTATTGCTGCTGTTTGGGGTTTTTGTCCCTGAACCTCTGGAGCAGATTTCTAGGGCTTAAAAAACCCCAACATTTCTTCCCGCTGCCTCCCGCCTATTCGATGTTCCTTTGCTGCCACCAAGTGGAAAAGAAGCAATAAAGCTAAAATTTGCGAAAAGAGCCCGTAGCTGACACCATGTGGCAAAGGCCTCGTCTAAATTTGCTTTCCCGCTTTCCTCTCCCCGTTTTAACTTCGGCCTTTACCTCCTCCGGGGCTGGGTGCAGACAGAGAAAAGGAACAGCCACTGCCATAGTAATTAACCACAGGGTCCTCTGCAGCAAAGCCACCCTGAGCAGCCTGCCACAGCACTCCCATGCATAGCATATACCAGGGAAACATAAAAAGATCAGTGGAGAAATAACAAATATGCAGTATCATCACACAACACCTCAGACATTGTAAGGAAAGTTCTCTGCAAGCACCAAACGCATTTCCTCAGTAACATACCCACACTTTACCTCCTTGCTCCGACCACTGTGTGACACAGGTGCACTTCATAGATTTAAGAAGTGCAAGAATAAATCCTACCTTTTTCCTGTAGAAGGACCGAAGGACAGGTCAAAACAACGCTGGGAGGCAAACCCAGTCTGACAGTCCTGCTCACCTGAGGTGACGCTCCCCAGGCGGCGCCATTTTAGCCCTGGGGCTGGGCAGTAATTGACCACTAAATGGCGCTTAGGGGCAAGGCTGGGGGGTGAGCTAGGGCTTTTGCTCTCTGGGTCAATACAGATGAAGGGAAAAACCACACACACTACCAAATTCAGGGTGAGCTGTGTATGCCTTTAGTATGTGCAAGGGATGTTTTGCTAGGTGAGGAAGGGGCAGAGGTTAGGTGTTGGCCATAGCCTCTGGGTGGGGTTTTGTAAGGTACAGGACAATGGCTTCCCTTCAGCTCCTGATCCTGGAAGCACAATAACGATTGAAGCAAGTAACAGCCTCACTCCGGGGAGGAATTTTGTTATACTCATATAAAAATAAAACAAAGAAAAGGTGGGGGCGGGCAGGCAAATAAGTCTTTTGGTGAACCATTTAACCTGGCTGCTGTGTTTGGTTAAACTATGCATGATGCACCTACGTATTTAAACAAGGTAACCCATGCCAAACCACATACCATCAGTGATTATATTCCATGAAGGATAAAATCTAGCTGTAGTATTACAACCTTGATGAGTCAACCACTTCTTGCTGATACATATCAAGTGGTTAAAGGAACAAATACCTGTTTTATAGATGGAGAAATGGATGGTTTGGGGGCAGGAGTGCAGAGGACTCTGCAGAGCGTTGAGAGACACTTCTGTGCAGATGCTGCAAAGGAATCCAACAGTGCATATTGGTTTCAAGGGATATATATATGCTGTTCACCTTCCCTTTTAATTTAAACTAATTTAACCTACTATAAGATGTTCTCCCTGCTTTAATAGATCTTGTTTTTCTAGCAATTACTGTCATTTAGGTAATATCACACAGATGTGCTCAAGGAACACAAACTTGTGAGAAACACTGAGGAATTTCTGGCAGCATTTCTTTCATTCAGTCTAATTTCAGAGGCAGAAGGAGCCAGCCAGTTGAATTATCTTGAAGGCGGACATAGGAAAAGCAGCTAAAAGACTGAAAAACAGATGAAATCACCTTTAAGCACAAAGGTAATTAAACACAAGAATTCACATGCCTTCTCTGTTGTGCTGTAATCAAACTGAAAAATGCTTTCCTCTCAAACTTGGGCAAGTAAGCTGACCTACTAAAATAAGGAACTATAGGATTCACTAAAGAGGGAAAAATGGCAAACTTCTAAGCTCATGGTTGGCTGGCTCACTTTCCAGATGCCTTTCAAAACCTAAGCTTTGTGTCTTCAGTTACCTCAAAAAAATGTTCAGATATCTTAACAACTTGGGGGCCACAGATGGGGTAACACACACACACAACACACTGCCAGCAAAGTCCCTCCAGTTAACACCAGCTGGAAATGAGCTTTTGGGGGTTTGGGGTAGTTTGGTTTGTTGTTTTATGTTTTTTCCCCTTCCTCTGCTGTTGGTGAAACTTTGGCTGAGATGCTTGAGTAGAGAAAATCATTACTAATCTTTGCCAGCTGAGGTAATGGCCACTGAGGTTCCTGAGGCTAGCAGGCTACTCAATACAGGCTTTGCCTTAAATGACTTAGAACCTCAAATTCTTTTTGGACACAGATTTACCACTGTGCATTTACTGAAGGCTTGGCTCAATTATATCTTGGCTTTTTGCTATGGGAGTGGAAGTTCCATGTCGTCAGTAAACTCTGCAAGGCAGAAGTCACTGTATAAGAATCTGTCCTCTTTGTCTTACAAAAACCTGTGCAAGCAAATCCAAGGGCAAAATCTGGCCGTTAATTTTTCTGATAATACAACCTCACCTAGATGGCAGAAGACAAAATAAAAAGTTTTTCCATGCTGATTTTGTTCTCTAAGGTACAGGTACATCCAGAAATGCTAACCTATGCCCAGAGATGTCTCATCTACCAAAATTCTTCTGTGTAATTCCATATATAAGGGATGAGATCAAATTCTTAAGACTTTAATGATCTGAGTACCTTCCAGAAAATAGGATACTTCATTCTACACACCCCAAGAATGCCTACTAAAAAGAATACGTTAAATGGACCAGATTTCATTTTACCAGGTCAAACCTGGAGCAGCTCCACAGCTTAACAAATGAACACATGGGGGCAGGGGGGAGGAAAAAAACAAACAAATCCAGTATAACAACTGTAATCCTTCTTTTCATTATGGTTTTAGTTGAGGACAAAAATTAAGTTTCAGATTTCTAATATATTCAGCACACTTAAACACTTAAATGAAGTATACTCCTATTGGAGTTACCTCGTATGAAAGTGGCACATGAACTAATTCCATTTTAGTTAAACTGGTATGAAATTGAATTCCACTATGATCATAATGTAAATTAATCAGATACATATGAGAGCATCCTTTGTCCCCATTAAGTTTTTAAAATCTGAAATCCATATAGAGCTACATTAAACCAGTGCTGTTAAAAGCTGTAGTAGATTTGCAGTTCTGCAAATATAGTATGTTACAGAGCCCTGTCATCATCTGAGATAAATTGGACTTTAACTGCAGAGCCCATATTCCTGCCTAAGCTATTTGTGGGCTTCAAAACTGTGCTGGGAGCCCAGTAGTGTTGATGACCATGCATGAGAAAACTGGAACACAAGCAAATTAAGGGCCAGTATCTACGATGCAATTCTCTGAGGTTTCTCTAGAGGCCTAATCTGGATAGATTTTCACTGGGATAACTTTTATTTTTAATCTCCTGACAAAGCATTTCAAATTTTTACTTCAATGAAGGAGATTTACAACCTTTAGAAAAATATGGTCAGAAGTTTAGCTAACACTGCCAATGTGGCCTATACTTTACAAACCATGTTCTTGAACAACTATAAGATCCTTTTTTGGGGGAATGAATCAGTAGACCCTAGCAGAGAAGGAGAAGAAAGCTTGCTAGCTTTTACTTTAGCCTCC
>JANHGB010014598.1:0-12693 GCA_026283785.1 Coracopsis vasa | reverse complement strand
AGCGGGAGGCTCGCCCGGCGCGGGTGAGGGGAGCGGTGAGCAGGGACCGGGCATCGCCGTGTGTCACCCCAGCGGCCAGCACCCCGCTGTGGGAGCCCCGGGTGCGCCCTTCGCCGTTCTCATCGGTGCCGGGAGAGGAAGGAGGCGGAGGAGAAGGCCCAGCCTGCGGCCCGGAGACAGGGCTGCGTAACGGGGAGAGCAGCCTTGCTCCATCCTGTTCCAGGTGGGAGCAGAGGGGCAGTAAATGGCTTTGTCAATTTTCACGGGTCCCAGTGCCGGGATAGGGCAGATCCTGATTCTCCAGCCGCATCAGTCATCACAAGCCAAACTGAGCTACCGGCACGGCTGGGCTGGGTTTAGAGCTGATGGGAGTTCGACTTCAGGGAGTTATTTTCCAGCCGAAGTCTTATTTATTGGCTTTTTAAATGACTTTAAAAGTCAAAGAGAGCTTTCTAAGTTTGAAAATCGAGGTATGATGGATTAAGGAATGCTTTGCAGTATACCGTGTTCCTTCCTGTGCATGAGTAATGCACAGGACTAAAGAACTAAGTTAATAAGCGTAAATTCTCAGTAGCGCTTTCTGTGATGCCCCAACACTAAGAAGATTAAGAACCTCTGCCCCCCCCCAAAAAAAAACAAACCCAAAACAAAACCCCAAGCTTCACACTCTGAGCAGCAGCTCAATGCCATTTACCCTTACTCTGTCACTGATTTATCAGCTTCCCCCTAAAGCCAACAGCATAATACCACCAAGTTCTGAGAGGCCAGACCAGCTCCTCAGCACAGCACCCTGGCAGGCTGTTCTTAAAACCGATGTAACAAGATCGCTTGGAAGGGAGATTTTAAAATCCAGCTGGCAGCTAAGTAATGTTAATTGCTGTCAAGTCTGCCACACAGTTATTGAGGTTTGTGATTTTAACTCAGGGGAGGGGTTAGACTGGAAACCAATTCACTAGGAAGGTGAGGCAAATTACTGCAGGTTCCTGAGATGGCATTCTCCTGACCAGGCTTTGTGAGTCTCTCCAGTGAATGCTTCAGAGTCGCTGTGGTTTTGGGTGAAGTATTTACAGTTGCCATTAATAAATTAACAGGCTAATAACATGCATCCTCTCCGAGAACCCACTTCTTTATGTTTCTTGTCCAAGGGTTCATTTTTATTCCTTTATTTGCCAGAAGGCTTGAGCCTTTGCTTTATTATGAGAAGATCAGCTCATGTTTGAGTTGTACTTCACCACTAAGTGGAAAGAAAAAGGACTAATTTCTTTCATTTTCAGTAAGGGCCGGGATCCTAAATTAATTAAGCCTCGTTGTCCACTTCTGATAGTCGAGGGAGTTGCGAGTAGGGGGAGAGAAGAATGTTATTTAAAAAAAAAAAGAAAGAAAAAGGCAACAAAAGGCATTCCATATCTCCAAGATGTTCACATTTTATCACACTGCTGGTCAGGCCCTGGCAAAATGCCAGCTGCTGGAGGGATACTTCTAATTTGAGTGTGCATCACTATAAATAAAAAATGAATGTGCTATGGGTCCAACCACTTATGTCTTCCAGACTGAGTAATAACTGCCTGCTGGTTAGGCTCATTAACAGTAAAAACAGTACCTGATCGGCTTTGTTTTCATCTCACTGAGCTGCAGTTGGGGCCACACTTTATATCCCCAGAGGCTGCGTTTTGGGAACTCCTACTGTGTAGAAAATGTATGGAAACTGAAATCTATGTGTATAATCAGGCTGGATGGTAAGAGAGCTCAGGAAGGATATTTGTGCCTTTCAGTGATTAAAAAAAAGATATGGCAGCATTTCTAAGAGAGGGGACTCAGAGGGATTCCTTGAGGAAATTAAACATTGTTAAGAAATGGCTCCGAGTAAATAGACCGAAACCAAGACAGAGACAGCAAGTCTGAAATGGAAAATTGTGAACCGGGGGCAAGTTATACCACCAACCTCACCGCACTCTGCCAAAAGAGTTTCTACAACAGCATGGAGACAAGCTTCTTACCTGGGAGCGGGAGCCCCAGGGACGGACACTGCCTGAGTTTTTGCTCATTAGTGTGCATGGTGGCATTTTGATTCAAGAGATTGATCTTAAATCGCGTGCAGGAGTGTCCCTGTGACATCTGTGAAGGGAAATACTGTGCCATCCTCTAATCCTTCTGTCAGCCTGCTCTATTACTCAAAAGACTAGTGAACAAAATTGCTTCTTTTATTTAGCTAGCTCCCTCCCATATCCCTTATGTGTCTTCAGCACTATTTCATCTTATTTTACTGACAAAATGCTATTGTCAGCATTGCGCTGTAATTGCAGAGTACATTGTGATCTTAGGCATGGGTCTTGCAAGTGGCTCTGCCTGGGTGGGCTCTGAAACCCACACAGGGCCAACTTGACTTTGGCGGGGGTAGTCTTATTTCATGAGCTCAGTTTTCATTTTTATTTTTCTATTTTTCTAGCTCTCATGGTTCAAATAGGAAAATTAAGGGTAGCTTCGTGGATCATAAAGCAAAGGATGAGCAACAAAAATTTTGGGGGCTGATTCTGTTTATTTTGTTATCTTAAGAACATTTGGTCAATGGGATGATTTTTCAGGGGCTCAATCTGAGTACTGAGAAGTGGAAAACACTGTCTTCTGCCCTGACACATATCAACAGACTGATTGTGTTCTGCCACAAAAATACGTTGTGTGAGGCAGAAAAAGCCCAGCTTGAATTTCAGGTTTTGACCATCCTTGTGCATTCCTCATGTGAGCCAACCTCTTTGAGCAGGCTGGCCTCTGTCCTGATGGAAGGGCTCATTAAGGTTCAGCACCCAGTGCTGGTAAGAGAGGGTGTTGCACATTTTGAAAGGTGTGTTTGAGAGCAGGATCACTTGCTGATTATAAGTAATAGTGAGAAGATGCTGCTGCCAGGGTTTTCTTCTGAAAGGAGCAGATTTTAAGGCAGCTTGCCAGGGTTTTTCCTTTTCACTTTTCTGAAACCAAAATTGAAACACTCTTTTTCTCCCCAGATAATGCATTGCCTTGGGAAAATGCTTCATACGCTCTCAGGGTGCTGCACTTGACTCTTAGCACAAACGCTGAAGGCAGAGTTTGCATTTTCAGGTGTGCACATCTCTGTATGTCACTAAATATGCTCTTGTATGCTGAAATCATCCTGATTTTTTCCTCCCTGTCTTTTCTTCCTTTCTTCCTTCTTTTCCTCTTTTCCTCCTTTCTTCCTTTCTTTCTTTCCTCCTTTCTTCTTTTCTTCATTTCCCTCTTTCTTTCTGTCTCTCTCCTCCTTCCGCTCTTCCTTTCTCTCTCTCTCCCTTACTCTACCCCCTTTTCCCTCTTTCTCTTTTTCTCTCTTTCCCCTTCTTTCACAAAGCATGCTAATGATTTAGGAGAAAGTTCCTATGAAGATTTCTCTTCCTTTTGTTAAAGAAACAGACCAACCCCCCCATTTGTTTGCATCTCTGTATTTCTTCCATTGCCCATCTTTTCCTCCTGATTCTCTCCTTTCCTGTATTTTCTTCTAATTTGTCCCATCTCTCTCGTATGAGTTTGCTTCTTCTTCTGTCATCTTCCCCTCTTGTATTCCTGCAGCATAAACTTCCTCACATGTTTGTTACTTGGATTTCATAAGGGGGCTGTGCTACATGCTAAAGTAAAACCTGCATATAATTTTTACAAAGTCGCAGCCTCATTCTGAACAGGCCTGATCCGTTTCTTGCCAAAGGCAAAGGAAATTCAACTTCAGACAGATAAGATCCGAGTCTAAAATACCAAGAACTTTTTTGAAGGTAATTGGTAATGGATATTGAAGATATCCAAGACTCACCAGATGTACTCAGCACTGGGCAGAGATTGGTCTTTCCTCCATATTGCTGCATGAAAAGTTACAGTGCTGTTAAATGTCACAGCTAGTTGATGTATAACTTTGGGGCTTGACACCACACTCTTCACTGCCTGCAGGGGCTCCCTGCCTTGATGAGACTGATTCTGGAGCTCTGTTATCGCAGAACCACAGAACAGCTGAGGCTGGAAGGGATCTCCAGAGGTCATCCTGTCCAACCCATCTGCTCAAGCAGGGCCACCTACTTCAGCTGGTTGCTCAGGACCATGTCCAGACAGCTTTTTCATTATTCTCAGTGCTACTCACAGGACATAAAATAGAGAAGCCCTTGCAGAAGTGGGTCCTAACAAAGCACACTGCAAGTGGTCCTCGTAGAATGCAGATGTATTACTGTTCCCATCTTAGCAAAGAGAAACGTCACATTTGTGTGTTATGCATTTTGGCAAATAACTGCCAAAGACTGCACATTGGACTACACGGACCTTTGGCTCAAACCAGCAGAGAGTATTGCATTTATTTTGGTAAATGGTCAGCATTACTTCTAGAGGTTTCACCTCAAAAATGTTCAGGTTTGAACAGAAAATGGTGAATAAGTAGAGCTCAGCTATCCTCAATGTGAAGATAAAGTGGAGAAACTTGCCCCCTAAGGCTGAATGTTTTATGTTTTCTGTTGCAGTGCAGGACCGTTCAGGGTGTTCAGCACCGTGGAGCATTAAGTCCTAGGTGCAATAAAATTTAAACTGAAGCTAGAAAGTAGAAGTGGGCATAACACCAAAATTGCTTAATTCTGCCAATAGTTAAAAGGAACAGCTAGTGCTGGAAGCTGCTGAGTGCTTCACATTGTTATCTATTTATTAAAAACATATAAAAAGATGAATATTAAAACCCAGAAGAATATAAAAGCCCCCTTATTCTTTTTCTTCCAATTCCAGGTTTTCCTATCAGTTTCATAAAGGGCTTACAGGATGTCGAATATTCAATCAGCTCAGAATACTTTTGAGCAGAATGTCTGGCTGGGGTCATCTTTGTTTGTAAATTCAGGCTCTCTATTTTCATATGTAAATCTTTGTCTTCTGTTTTACCACCCACAGAATATTCTTAAAGTACTTTTTGATCTTTGTCTTTATTGTCTTTGGCTAATGATAATAATGAACTCTCCTTGTGTTAGAAAGTTTTTTATAAAACACAAAATTTAAAGATTGCTACAAACGCATTTTAAAAAATCCGCTTTTTGTACAAAAATGTCCTTTTTCTTCCTTGACTTTTTGTTTTCACTGTATTCATTGTAAATGTAGTATTTTTTAATGTTTACGTATGAGGACTAGCATAAAACTGAGGACCTTATTCTTCTCCCAGTGAATCCAGTGGCAAATCATCTCCAAATTCCAGTAAAACTAGAATGGTTAGACTTTTACAGTTTGGGTATGAAAAAACAAACAACTTTTTGACAAATCTCAAAACCTGAAAACAAGTCTGAATGCAATTTGGCAGAACAGGATGCCCTACAATTTTCCTGAAGGAATGTTTGTAACTAATGGCTCACCAGCTCATCACAGTACCTCTAATGCTCATGAAAACCTGTTCCCCACACCAGCCTGGGAGGTGCACCAGTTAGTTTTGGGAAAAGGGTTTTCTTTGGGTTTGAGTTGTGAATGTGCAGCTCAGCACTCCAGGTAGGTAGCACCTAAGAGGAAATGCAGCATTTTCTGTGTGATATGTAACAAGCATCATAGCTCACCTCTTCTCCTCTTTGCAGCCAGATGCAGCCGTCCTGGTACCAAGATCACAGGGAATCTTTATCTGGAAAGGGTCCCTCGGTTTGCCTCCTTTTTAATTCTCCCCTTTTAAAAGCTGGTGTTTCCAATAACTGAGTTGAAAGGCTGAGACAGATTTTCATTTTTAATAACTGAGCTTCAGGTTCCCTGGGGAAAAAATGTCCTCCACTGGAGACAAGAAGGTCTTGTGTCACCCAAATTCTTTACTTATTAAAGAGATAGATGAGATCCTCTTACAAAACTACAGTAAAGTCTTCTCTTAAATCTGGGGAGGTGTTTGGTGTTTCTTTCTCACAATATCTGGTTCATTTTTATGGCCCCCTCATGAAAATCCCACAGGTCACTCACTGCCAGGACTGACAGAGCTGCAGAGGGCAGGGAAATCAGGAGGTGATACCGATGTTTCAGCTCTGCCAGAGGCACAGTGCTGCAGTGGGAGCCGTTCACTTGGCTTGTGCTTCAGGTTTTACAGGTGTATGGTATGGACAATACTGTGGTGGAAAGCATACTGAGTTCCTCCAAAAGGTGCCAGCAGGTGGCAAGTAGTATTTTTGTTCATTCTGTTAAAGGGATGCTGCTATCCACCAAACTCCCATCCTCCTTCCCTGCCCCATGCTGAAGGCATACAGAGGCAGAGCAGATTGACACATGTGGGAAACTCAGAACATGAAACTCTCTGGACCAGTTTTCATTATTCGCTTCCAATTATTTAAATGATCTATTTTTGTGAAAAGAAAATTAAAATTGGAGGCTTGCTCACTGAAAATGGAGCAGTCTGGAACAAAAAACCCAGTAAAGTGCAAGAGTTGTATCCTCTTGTCTTATGAGAGACAAACACAATGGCTTAAAAAAAATCCATGGAAAAAGCAATCTGCAGTTGAATAAATAGCACACTTTGTGTCAAACAACCACTTTACTGGAGAGTATCAAACCCTGAATGAACATCTTTTCAAATGTCCGTGTCTACCTTGGGTACAGGAGTCCTGCCTGAGCATTGCCACACATCTTAAAATCTTGTCTAGAACTTCAGGTTAGAGGAAAAGTTAGTAGGAAAACACTGGAGAAACCAAAATAGGGAGGTTGAAAGCTGATCAGGTACCCACAAACTTGGGCAATTAAAGCTTTCATGAGGTTTTCACATAGACAGCAGGCTAACTGCTGGTTTCAGAGGAATAGCAGGAGGGGAAGGGGAAGGAGGGGAAAAAAGCCAGGTTGAGCAGAGCCAGGCAGCTGGCTGAGAGCTGTGGGTCCCCCCTGTCAGTGGCTGTAACGCTTGGGGCACTGGGGAGTTGTAAGGCAATTGTCAGGCAGTGCCATGCCTCTCTGTGTTTATGGCTTGGAGTTGGCTTGTTCCCCCTTGAGGAAGTACCCTGCTTTCCTCTCTGGCACTGCACAGCCTCCCACCTAACCTGACTCATCGCTGCCCTTCCCAGGGGACTAGCCAGAAGGACTATTTCTGATTAAATCAGCTTTCATATTTCCCCCCCCCCCTTCCTTCTCTTTCATTATAGTTTCCTGCTATTTTTACTTTCCCATATCTCTACTTCGTGTTTGCTGATCCTGTCTCCCCTCTTGTCTTTTCTTCATCTCATTTCTTTTGCTGTTCCATCAGTCCCTTTGCTTTCTACCACCTGGTCTCGTTTTTCATTTCTCTTTTCTTTTTTCATTTTTCATTTCTCTTTTCTTTTTTCATTTTTCATTTCCTCCTGCCAAGGAAAGGGACCACTGACTCTGGTCCCCAGCACCACAGTGGAGAGCTACTAGTGTTACTAGCTGTAGCTACTAGCTGTAGTTGGTGCTTTCTGTTGTCAAACGACTAAACGAATAGTATTGTTATGGTAACGGAGAGACGCAAACAAGCCAGTGTCTGACCTACTTTGCTGACAGGGAAGCTGAGATAGCTACTTCATCTGCCTGCCTAATATCTTTTAGTATCCAGTCCAAGATGCTCACTGGCCTCCCAGAATCACGGGGTGGGTTTGACAGTGGTGTTATTTCTATGTGTATATTCATTCAACACCTATTACTTCAGGGTCTCACACTAGCTGATATGTTTGCCCGAGGACATCTGGCAGCACTGACATGAGAGTCCTTTGCTGAAGGCTGATTGAGAAGTGAGGTTCAAAAACAGGCGGCACTGGAGTCACCCCTTTCTCAGACACAAGCAGTGGCACCTTTACAGAGCTGGCTTGGTGGCCTGCAGATCCAAACTGCTGAGTCACTCTATTGTGTTTTGGCCTTTTTGTAAAGCATGAGACTATTTTCGAAGGGAAATCACAATGGAGGGATATGGCAGCTCCCGTGCAGGGCCCCCTGGAGACCACCGGGTCCCTGCAGAGCAGCGCTCACCTTTGTGTGGCGTGGGGCTCAAGGAAGCCCACACAGCCCCGCGCCAGAATAAGCAGCTTGCTTCAATATTTCCTTTCAATTCACTTCAGCCACTTAGGGAAGGGATGGATTACAATATAGGAGAAAGGTTACATCTCGTGCCTTTTTGTGTATCGCTGTGCTGCGATAGCAATTTTTGAAAGGGTATTTGCCTCCACATGCACACATAGGCTGTGTGTTAGGTGATTCTCTCAGAGCTCCCAATCCCCTTTCTAAGCTTCTACTGAAATCAGCAGATTTCTGCATGCAAGCTCTGATCCTTATTAATTTATCATGTTTTTACAGCAGATAGCACTTGCAAAGTGGGGAAAACTTTGGAATTCTTTCTGAAGAATTACAAGTAATCCAGTGGTTAAGTGAAAGTAAAATTAGATCGGGTGTGATCAGAAGGCAGAACAAAGGATTGAGAGATAGCTTGAAATGAATCTGTAGGGGATCTGAGGCAAATCACCTTGCGTGGCTCAGTACTCATGGTTTCTATTACTAAAATAAAGATACAGTTCTAAGCATCACCTTTATAACTCTTTGAGATCTGAAGAGAAAGCATATTAAAGAAGTGAAAAGGATTATTACACACTATAGGGAAGGTAACTTCTCTTAATATGAAATCCAGATCTGGATTATATGCATGTTTACCTCAGTTTTATGCCCACATAACACTACTAGCTTAAGGGAATTTAATATTAAGCTATGCTTACTGAAGAATGGAGGTCATGGGCTTAGGTTTTATCAATAAATTCCATGCCATAATAATGTCTCAGTTTATCCATTTCACAAAAAACTGTCTCTCCTCGAACTGTACAATCTTTATGCAAACAGAAACATTGCCTAAACTCCAGCAGGACGTGAGTTTCTAAGCATAAACAGTCTACCAGCAGTTGTTGCAGTCCACATCTATCTTTCAGTAATTTTCTCTCGAAGTCTAGTGTTTTCTTCAATGTGTCCCAGATTTAGGAGTTTCCTGCAAGTGATTCTGCATGTATTTAATGTATTAAAATGACAAAACAAACATAACACAACCACGCTGATCCACTTGCATAGTGTATTTCTACTAGTATGAAAGCTTACAAAAGATAAATTTGAAGCTCTTGTATTTGACTATGCATGAAAAGTAGATAACTAGAAGATAACTGGAAGTTAGGTAACTACTAGAAGTTAACTACTAGATAAGACAGATAACTGTGTTTTTCTGAGTACTTACAGAAGGAATCTGACTAGGCGACCTACTGAAATGAAAATAATATGATCTTTAACATCGAACACACCTACCTGCAGGTTAAACAGAATATTCTCAACATGGAAAAGAGGGAATTTGAGGAAGAAAATGCCACTGGAATATTTCAACTAAAAATCACCTCAACTAGAAATTGAAAAATTGGAATTGGAAAATTTCAATTAAAAATCGCCCATAGTTATTGTCAGATGACATTGTATAGAAAGAACAAAGGCTAATTGTCCTTGCATTGTTTTGTTATGAATGTCTCTCTGCCACTCAACATTCACAGGGCTGAGGGAGGACTGTCATCAGTCCTGCACGGAGAGAAGGGGGTTTGATGTCTGAGGAGGAAGCACCCTGCAGCATGAGTCAGGGGCTTGAAAGACCCCCAGGGGAAACTAAAGAAACAGACATCCCAGTTCACGGGTTGAAGGTGGATTGGCATGTGCCTGGTAGAAGCCTTCTAACCATGAAAAACATGCTTACACGACGGATAAACAGGATTTGTAAAAACAAACATAACTACAGGCAGGCACATTAAGCCAAATTCATCCCTAGTAAACCCTGCCTGGTTTACACTGCAGGGGTGAGTTTGGCTCAGTGTGTGACCTTATCTAAGGCTGGAGCTGTGATATCTAATATGTAGGGATATTAACACTGTATGTACTTGGAACCTTTCTCTTATAAACGGATCGGCAGATAAATTCAGTCTGGCATAGAGAAGTCAGGATTCCCTGGATTCATGTACGTGCTGCGTGGCACAACCTATATATAGGAAGTAAATCTAGGCGGCAGGGCAGTGGGGGCAGGGGAGGCTTTGGCCCCGATCCATTACACCTGGCCTTTCTCGCTCACTATCAATGTTTCATGTTGTTTTCCTCCAGTGTCTCCTGCAGTCTTTGTTCCTCTCAGGCCAGCGCTGACCAGCAGCCTCCCGGCTAGGCAGCCGGGCAGTGAGCCCCGGCTGCCAGCAGCCTCCCTTTTGCTGCTCTTGCAACTTCTAATGAGCCGTCAATCAACGGCCTTGTTTCTTCGAAGCTTATCTCGGGACTGCTGAGAGGGGCCAGGACTAGGGACAATGTGGAAGCTGGGGGAAAAGGCACCAGCAGCATATTTAAAGTGCTTTTTCAGTTTTACAACCAGGATTTCTCTCCAAATTATTGTCACGTTTGGGCTCTCACCATAAAAAGTCTCACTCGGGATTACAGCATGTAAACAAACTGGTACTTTAGTATGAAGGAAGAGCAGTAATCTCTATGCCTTATCAAAGCCATCAGATAAACAGGACAAATTACTGCGCGTCAGACTGGTTGGCATGTCACCCTTTTTGGCAGAAAGAAAGGAAGTTCATTTCTAGAGATGAGTCAAAAGTGGAACCATATTGCTAACCTACAAAAGCTTGGGAGGGTTGATTACAAAGCACGGTCTAGTTCTCCTTTATGTACATCTTTATTGTGTTCATAACTCAGCTTTGTTACAGACCCATGAGGATAAGTGAAAGAGACTGAAGAGAGCTACGGTGAGCTGTGAGGCAGATGAACCCAGAGCTGCTGTTTGAGGCACAGGGTCCCTGGTTCAGTTCAGAGACTCTTCAGCTGAGGCTTGCAAGGCAGAGCCTGACTGGCAGAGCCTGGCCACTCTTTTCTGCAAGGAGATGAGACAGACTGTTCGAAGGCATCACTAAAACATCTCACCGGAGCTAAGGTGGCACTGCACACATGCGGAGTTATTTCACTTGAAGCACGAAAACCTGAAGGGACCTTCCCACTAATTCATTCAAATTCTGAAGCAAGCCCCTCTTTGTATCCTACTTGGTGATACCTTCTTAGCCTTTCTCAGTGCTGTCCCTGAGAGAGATGACTAAGAATTAAACTGAAGGCCCACCAATTAATGGTGGTTAACCAAGAGGCTTTGGTTTATATCTAGATGAAGATGCATGTGCCACTTTAATTTCAGAATAAAATGAGAAAAAAACACTCATATTTCAGAACAGGTGAAGAAGACAAGTGAGATTTTTTTTACAAGTTGTTGTAACGGAATCAAGTTGTAGGGTTTGTTAGGGTTTCTTCTGGGGGGAGAGGGAGGTATTTTACTTAATATCTTATTTTCCTGAAAGAGTTTTAACATAATAAATATTTTCCACCTCTGAATCCAGGCTAACCCTAATTCTCTATTACTTTGACCTTGCAGGACAAATCTTAGAAACACTCCTGCCCCATCCTATCTCCCTGTAGCAAGTCTTTCTCATTTTACAATGGCAAGAAACTGATGCCCAGGGAAGTCTGTGTCAGGCAAGGGACCATGCAGGCAGCTGGCACTGCTCATCCTTCACCGCCCTTTACACCTTTACAAAGTCAGCTGCCATTCCAGTCTGACAACATTTTCTACCCACTTCAGATGTTTTTATGCACCAGGGTTAAATGCCAGATAGTCTTATAAACAGCTGAACCACATTGTCAATTCAAACAATTCATTGTGAGCCTCAAGATATCTAGTGGTTTCTGGCACGCCTAGCTCATGGACCAAAGTATTATTTCTAACCATGGTGATAGAGGAGAAAAGCTTGAAAGCAAGAGTCTCAGTACTGAAATGCAAGAAGGCAGGTAGATTATTCCTACACACTTATTACTTTTAAAAACCATGTTTTTAACACAAACTCTTGCCTTTTGTGGCTTGGTTCATGATTGCCAGGTATTCAGTGTTGGTAGTACTGATACTCCCTCATACAATCACAGCAAAAACATACTGTTAGCAAAGCTGGTGCTGTGATTCAACTAGAGCACCAGGAGATGGCCAGAAAGGAGGTAGAAGGAGATGGGGAGGTTATGTGATCAGGTGGGTGTGCAGTAGTACATGAATACAAAGTGTTACTTTGTATTCATGTGCTGAATTAGTGTGTATTATGTATAATCTAAACAAGGCTGATGGGGGACACAGGCTTAGAAGGGCTGGAAATATAGCAAAACTTGTTCCATTTTTCTCATACGTGCCTTCATTCAACATGCACCCTACTCACAGGTGTCCTGGAAGGAACGCGAACAAGGGCTTTACGCAGCCTGGCTTGACTACGAGGCATGATGGCTTTCACACGCTCTGCATTGCAGGCAGGCTCTTGTTACACCGTGGCTAACATACAGACTCCGCAGGAGCTGTGAAGCAGATGTGCAGGACCAGGATTCAAGGATGCCACTTTGTTTCTTGACGTTTCCTTGGTGAGAGGGCTAAACACCAGCCATGACACACCAGGCGTGGGGCTGTCTCTTCTTCCAGCCTTGCTTTCGAGTAAAACTGGTTCCAGCTTCCCTGGTTTGTGCCTTGCTCTTAAGAAGTCAGTTAGAATGTCAAGCACATGCCTGATGATCCTGTTACTTGTGTCCAAGTGGATGACTACTCTTAGGGAATAACTCAGGGATCGTGAATCCCCATTGTCCATAGGCAAATAACTAAATCCTAAGGACTTAGTAAGGCCCCACACATACCCCAGCCTT
>JANHGB010014595.1:0-37961 GCA_026283785.1 Coracopsis vasa | reverse complement strand
GCTGCCCCATCCCTGGCAGTGTTCAAGGCCAGGTTGGACACAGGGGCTTGGAGCAACCTGCTCTAGTGGGAGGTGTCGCTGCCTGTGGCAGGGGTTGGAACTGGGTAAGCTTTAAGGTCCCTTCCAGCCCAAACCAGTCTGGGATTCTGTATTACGTTACCCTGGGAGTTGGTGGAGAGGAAGAGTGGCACACAGAGATGAAAGGAGTAGTCAGACTCTTATGTCTGACTTTCTCCCTGGCTGCACTTCATCATCTTTTTCTTCCTGTAATCACTTTTGTTCATTTTGATCATTTGTTTTCCCCTGGACATAGTCCCCTTTGGGAATCTTTATCAGCTGAGTGAACTGCTGCACGAATTTCATTAATGCATAAATGAGCAGGCTAAGAGGATCTTATTGATCAGCTAATGCCTCGTTATCTGTGGTACCCTTGCTGTGATGCCCTGGGGGATAGGGAGACTTTCTACTCTGAGTATATACACTATTACTTGCTTTACTTTCTTTTCTTATTTTATGTGCACAAATAATTAAATATATATGTCATTATAATTTAGTGTTTTCATAGGATAATCTCTCTTCTTCCTTCCTCCCAGTAGAATAATATGTTTCAGATTCTCTATCTCATCTTTGAGACTGTGTGAAGGCTCCTGATTTTTTTCTGTACTCTTACTCTTTGCACAAGCAACCCTGGTGCTAGTAACTATGGTATTTGCACAGTCAACATGAAGAACATGGCACTGTATTGAATACGCTGAGGGTTTAGAGGCACAGTCCAGAGTCCTCAGAAGCCAACTTAACTATACTTCCCTGCAGGCACAACTTGATGTAAAAAAAAAGGGAGTGCAGAAGTGCATCCAATTCTTATCAATCCCTCTCTTTGAACAGGGACTTGGCAATCCTGGAGTAGTGGTTGGACTTGATCTTAAAGGTCTTTTACAACCTAGTTGGTTCTATGATGGTACCTGGTAGTCCTGCTGCAGTAATGGGGAGAGGCTGGATCTCCAATCTCCAGCACTGTTTGCTTTTTCACAGAGCTTTAATCCATGTAAAAATCACACTAATTGCATTTGATTGATGTTTTCAGTCTTTTCTGATTTGCAAGAGCTAGGGGCTGTAATGTTAAAAAATGCCAGGATGTGACTCCAGTGGTTGGTATTTGGATCTCTCTTCACTTGCTAATCTTGATTTGCCTTACTCTGAATTTGGTCATTGGAGATGTACTTAAAGCCTTGACCTGTGCTTTTTAATTAAGCTAGCTTAAAAACCTGGTTTATATCATAGGTACTAATGATAGCAATGACTGAGAATTCATTGCATTCAGTTGCTTTTAGCAGCTTTTTAGAAAAGTAGTAAAGTTAATAAGTAAGAAATAGATCTGCAATAGAAATGGAGAAAGCTAATACCCAAACCATATGCTCAGCTTCCCGAAATTCAACTTGAAACCTTCAGCTCCAGAAGGTTTAGAAAATCAACTTTCTTTCCTAATCACTGCTCTACATGGATTGTGGAGTGATCCATTAGTGGGAAGTCAGCACAGATTCTATGCAGACATTGCAAAATACATGCTAGAATTCACTGCAATAGACACTTTTGCTTTACAGCTCCAGTTTGCAGTCCAGAATATTACAAATCAGAGCTTCCAATATGTCAGGTGTACAACACATCTAGTATTTCTTTCTTTATTTTCTGTTTTCTATTCAACCTCTGTTCCTCTCTTGCTATGAAAGAGTAAGGGGGCAATCCACAGTGCCAGAGTATGGCAAAGTGTGGGCACAGTATTTCAGATTACAACATTCCTGTAAAATCTCTTGGTATGTACATATCGGCTCTCTAGGAGCTGTCAAAAAAGGTTTCCAAGTGTAGTAATTGCACACCTCTCACAAGCAAACCTTAATGTGTTTTGATTTTAAGTTCACTGGGAGGTGAATTTTTCAGTGGGCTTGCTGGTGAAACAGCCTTTTCAGTTCATATCATTCATCAATTTACACATCAATAAACTACGTCGGTCTTTGACTGGGTTGTACAAATGCAAAATAGTAAGTTAAAGTTTGCCTGGTGAACCAGAATTAAGGTTAGCACAATAGACGCGCTGAAATGTTATGCTTTGCTTTTAAGTCAAGGTATAAAATGAAAGGTTAATAGATTATATTCATAAGTTATATCTAAAGAGCATGTTTAACTAAGACTGCCATGAGGGAGTATAAAAATGTAAAGCACAGTCCCTTCCTCAGAAGCCTTCAGCCTGAATGACCAAGGGAAGTGAGAAGAATGAGGAGAAACAAAGCTCAAAGGGCTTTCCTCTGGCTGCTGATGCAATAAGAAAGGGGCCAGTGCTCTGGAAGGCTGAGCTTGGGCTCCATGAGAACACACAGTTTCAGCAGGCAGAGACATGCAAGGTAAAAGTCTGTAATGCACTGGCAACCAGATTTATCCATGTGGGGTCCAACATTTTGAATGTTGTGCAGAAAAACCTTCTAATAGCTGATGATTCTTTAGATAACCATAGTTCTCATGCTTGGATTGATGGGTAATCGTGCAAATCTTTGCCTCAGATCCATCAGGTTAGATTCATTCTTTGTATAGGGTCTTATGCAGCATGTGTCTGTGAAACTTAAGTAGCTTCACATTAAGGTGACTGTTTTTAAAGGACACAGGCAAATTAGCTTTGGAAATTAAACCCAGACTAATGCCTAGGCCAGAGCTTTACTGATTAGACTGCTATCACATACATATTTTTCAATCATCATAGAATCCTAGAATGGTTTGGGTTGTAAAAGGACCTTAAGATCATCCAGTGCCAACCCCCTGCATGGGCAGGGATGACTCACACCATGTCACCAAAGGCTCCATCCAACCTGGCCTTGAACACTGCCAGGGATAAAGCATTTGCCACTTCTTTGGGCAACCCATTCCAGTGCCTCACCACCCTCACAGTAAAGAACTTCTTCCTTATATCCAACCAGAACTTCTCCTGTTTAAGTTTGAACTCATCATTCCTTGTCCTATCACTGCAGTCCTTGATGAAGAGTCCCTCTCTGGCATCCAAATTAATTAATGCTGTAATCTGCTGTATCTTTTATTTCAAGCTTTCATTTCCTGTAGTGTTGTGTCCACAGAATTTGCCCTGGATACTTGTGTAGTTGAGTTCTAGTAGCTGCAGCTGTCTGATTTCAGGCTGATAGTGCTGAACTTGTTTTTGCAGCTGATGTTTCCATGTATGGGCTGCTGGAGATAGCCTAGGAATATTCCTGGCTGAAATGAAACCACGCACAGAGCACTGGGTGCTTCATTGCAATTTTAGTTTCTTCTGCTGACATTTTCAAGTGGACTGCACACAGGAGGGAATGATTTTGGGATACACATAGGTATACCTCACTGATCCAACAGATGTATGCATTGCATGGGGTAACACAAGAGTTTTTAAATGTCACATATATGGTAAGCTCAGTTTTCAATATTTAATCTTCTACTCTATGCTGGGTGTCACAGAGGCTGTGGAAACCTGTTATGAGAGAAGTGGACAACACAGAAGGGAGTATTACCCACAACAGTGGAGTTACAAGATGCTAGGCAAAGTTACGAGTCAGGATGCAATAAAGCCCTATTTTATATATCACATATCTGCTCTGCCTTTGACTGTCTGTACAAGGTAGCTGGTAAATGCAAATCCTTACCATGTCCCATGGCTCTGTTTTCAAGCACCCAGTTTATGAGCCAGAACATGAATTTATTCCATGCTAACTCTGTACACCAATACACTTAAGAAGGTCTAAGTGACTTTGTGCTAGGTAGCTTGTTCGGTTCTGAAAATACAGCAAGTTATTGAGTATGTTAGCATCTCAACACTTCAAGCTGCTGTTTTTTACAGTTAAATTCCATGATCTGGAGTTGGTACTGAAAGCAGCTGCACCCATGAGTCCATCCCATGACTCTGTGTGAACTTGCCTGTTCTGCCAAGAAGCAGCACGAGCCTGGTACCTGCTCTCAGCTCACCAGCAGCACTGGTGTTTGGTGCTGTGTAGTAATGGAGGAGAAGCTCACAAGGCTGGGTCTGGTCTTGCACTGACTTCCAGCAGGGCAGTTCTGAGCTATTCTTCAGCTTGCTAGTTTAAAGGTTCAACTGCTTTCCATGTGGGATGTTCCTGCTGGGTGACTGCTGTCCAGAATGACACCTGGGATACATGCTCATTTTCTTGTAGGGTTTGCGTGCATCCTGTGGCTGTGCTGTGAAGGTGTCCATGTGAGTAAAGTTCTCTATGTGCCTCTGTTGACAGCGTTGGATGCTGGCTAAGCAAACACACCTGTGTAGATAGACTCATACATGCATACCTGTGTACATAGATTTACATGGGAGGGAGAAAGGAGCTTTCTATGCTATAGCAAATTGATATGGAAAGGAATGAATTCAAACTAATTGAATCAAAGAATCCAAACCATTAATTTCTGGTAGTAAACGTGTATATACTTTACTACTTCAGTTCTGAGAAGCTGCTAAGTAAATGTATCAATCTGTCAGTTAGAATTACATGTTATGTCCTTTCCACATTAATCCTGCCACATTTCCCTTCTTTGTCTCTTCCTCACTTCTGTCAGTGCTTTTGCTGTCCATTTCCAGGGTGTATTCATGTAAAGGTCAGGAAACATGCTAAAGGACACAAGCAGATCATTTGGTCTGATGGTCACATCAAAAAATAAGCAGAAAAGCAAGCTTGCAAACAAGACTTGGGTAGGAATCCACAGCAGTAAAAGAAAACTTATGGAAAGGAATGTCAAAACCAAACTAAACCACTTCTCAGAAGAGTAGTGTGGGAGTGGCATTAAGCATGCATGTCCAATGCATTGTTTTTGTCTGAGGCAGCAGTAAGGCTGAGGTCCTGTTTGTTACAAACATAAACCATGCATGTTTGGAGGGGTAACTTTGGTCAAATCTGGTGCAAATGAGCCTCCTCAGAAGCTCTTGCAAGGCTGGCTTGTCCTGGACATGACCTTGAGCTTTCTTGGAGTGCAGTAGCTTTGTGCGGTAGCGCCATTTTGTTGAGGTGCAGTAATACTGTGCAGCTCGTGGGGACAGAGTCCTCGGAGGCTCATGCTGAGCTCTTGGAAGTGTTTGAAAACATCATGGAAAAACCATAAGACAACATTTGAGAACTGTGGCATGTGCTGGTTTATCTTTGTGAGCCTGCATGCAGCCCGGATCCGTCCTCCTGAGGAGGCTCCCTTCCTGAGGTGACTGCGGCCTTGCTCCCTTCTGGAACCCAGAAGGAGGCCCTTCCCTGAGCAGTCACATCCGTGGAGCTGCTGGTAATTCATCTCCAAGACACAACAGAAACGCTGGATTTTCAGGTTTGCTTTGAGGGTGAAACTTGCTGAGAAGGTTTTAAAGCAGGAGGTTGGTGTAATGTGATTTCTGAACAATGGTGGGGAGGGATTGTGTAAGAACCAGGAGACTAGTGACAGTTTTAATTACCTCAGGTTGAGCAGCTGGATGGTCAGTAGAAAGTTAAGAGGTTTTATTTTGGTTATGTGCTCTCTGCTTGAGAAATTTTGGCATGTGAAACTTGTTTTCAGAGGAGAGAAACATGTTCCTTTCATGAAATGCACTTATTTAGTCAAAACCCATTTGGCAGAGAAAAAATGGGCTTACCTCTGCTCATCCTGGTTTTCGTAGCTCTAAGACCATAATGTGGTTGTGTGCAATCCACCCTTGCTCCCAAAATATTGAGGTTCATAAGATAAGGTCACAAGATCCTTTATATAACGTTTGTTTTCACTAAATAAGTTTTTTCATTTGTGGAGTTGAGCACCAAAAGAGGCTCTTCTTATTCATCTGTCACCTGCTGACCTTTCTTTTAGTGAATTAAGATGGAATATAAGACATTGATTAGCATCAGTTGGTCATTACAGTTCTCACATACCAATGTGATTTCTCACTGAAAATAAATTCTTTAATTCTTTTCATTATCTATAATCCATTTAACACTGCTGTTGCATAGGGTTACTGTAATCAGAATGTTGTGCTGTCCAAGCACGTTACAGGTGATTACCTGAGATTACAGTTTTTTACTGTTTTCAGCTAAACGGATTGTTCCTAACTTGGTTGTTGAGCTGAATCATGTTACTACTTGGAATATGAAAAGAATAATAAGTATTTTATCTTAAATGTGTAATTAAATGGTAAAGCCATAAGTAACAGCCTTATGCTCCTGTTAGGATTTATTTTGTTTGTGATTTCTTTGATAAGAAAAAGTGCAACTGAGTGTGATCCAACGAGAATTGTTGCAGAATGGAACATTGTCTATTTCAGTTCACATTAAAGTTCAACATGAATCTTACAGCAATAAACCGATTTTTCTGTCCTCAGCAACTAAGATCTCTAAAATTGTTTTCTTAAGGAGTAGTTGAGGTAATTCCCTTCAATATACTTTCCTATGTGAATGATTAATAATAATGATAACCCCACAGTCCTGAGCATTCTGTGTCCTTGTAGGAAGCACTTCCTTTGGTTTTTTTGCCTCGCCGAGTGTTAGTCATGTAGAGTGCCTTTTGAGCTCTGTACCTTAAGCAGCTGTTCTGTGCCACCTTTGAAACAAAAACAAAATGATCAGAAAATCAAATGGGAATGCATTATCTACTATATCAGAAAGACAGGTTTTCAAGCCTATTTAACCTCAGTGGATAGGTACCAAACTTCAGGTACCAAATAGTATCATCAAAGTTAAAATTATGTGTATGAGAACTGCAATCAATATGCAGATTGGTCATCTGAATTGTCACTGAAGGCTATTTAATCCTCTCACCCTGACTATGCATTTGGTACATTGCAAGAGGTATACACCCTGCTGATTGCACATAGAAATAGTTAAATTTGCAACACTTGATTTTCATTAGTTTTTACAAGAACAGGTTTCTTTGTCCCACTTTCTGTTTGCTGTCCTGAGAGCGAGACAACATAATTTATATCCCCAGTGTAGTCAGTTGCAAATTTATGAACTTTTAATGCAATTGCAACCATATACTTTAACCTTTTTAATATTCAGCATGTTTATTGGTTGGCCTTTCACCTGTCCTTCATGGCTTATTGTGGTAATAAACAAGGGAGTGGGACAATAACTGGTGACTCTGACTTCAGAACACTGAAAATGTCACTGACATATGTATTTTACAGCTTTTTTTTCGGTATGTATGGCACATGGAAATGCCAAGGCGATGGACTCTGTTCAGACTGACCAAATCCCCTTTTGCTGCTGCAGATCAAACCTAAAACTTCCTTTATGAGTCTCCAGGGGCAGCTCTGGCTGCTTAACACCAAAGTAACCAGCCAGGTGTTACCTCTTGCAGGTCCCTTTCCTCAGTGTGGTTGTGGAGCAGCTAGAAAAGTGGTATTCTGGACTGCTTGTTGTTGTTGTAGCCTCAGCATGCTCTGGGCAGAAGTGCATGCCAATGTCTGTAAGCGAGCCCAAACTTGCTCTTGATACAAATGGCTTTGATACAAGCCTGACAAGGTGTTTGTATTGGATGAGTTCTGAAGCACAGCAGGAGGGAGAGGGCAGGTGTCCTAGCAATCTCTGAGCGACACCTCTGCCTGTGGTGTGTGTTTGTCTCCAGTCCACCATACATCCCACTGTGGCTTGCCGAGATAGCACGTTGGTGGCATTTGGCGAAAAAATCAGCCTTGTCGGCTTCTGGGGAATCCTGAAGTCATGTGTAGTGGAATATTTATTGTGGGGTTCACATACTATTGGATAGGAATGGAACTGAAATGGGATACATACCGTGTTCAACTTTTGATTTGCTAGTTGGGGCGTTGTTGGTGCTTGGCTCAGTACTATGACAGATGTACTTGCTGTATGCCTAGTTTGTAGCAATTCAGCTGTGAGGGTTCTTTGGCAGTGTGTCTTTCCCTTAAGAGTCGCTTCCAATGCCTTCAGACTGTTGTTAACACTGTCCTATGGTCATATCACATGTCAAGGGCAGTGGTGGGGTAGTACCTGCCAGGGAGAAACCATTGCTATTTTCTATGTGTCTGGTGAGGTGGCTTTAGATGGCTGAGGTATATTGACTGTAAAGAAGGTACTTGGATTTTTCTGGCTAAGAATCCAGTTATAGAAACAAAACCATCCTTATAACTTGGGGGGCTTAAAGACAATATAAAATGAGACCTCTAGATTTGTCAGCTAGTTCAAGAGATGACGTGTTTAGTTCACTCAGCTTAGAACAAGCAGTAAATCAAAGCAGCCGAGTTGTTTTATGTTTTAATGGGGACAGCTGTGAGAAGCCAGATTGAAACCCAAAGCTGCAGTAACCAGGACAACACAAAGGTTTTAACAAAATTGAGCATTGATAAGGGAAGAAAAAACCTGCCCTGCTGCATTATCTTTAAATTTGAGTAGCTTAAGGACTGGCAGAAGGTTTCTTTATAATTGTTTGATTTGCATGAAACACTTGACCTTTTCTGATGAGTTACAAAATATCACAAGGGCTTTTATTTTTACTTTTGGTAAAAAGCATCTGATGCACTTCATTGATTTTTAATTTTTTAGAAGCATGACAGCATGGAATGGTTCATTTAAAGTCAGGAATTTCACAGTCCAAATAGTTGAACTGAAATAAAAGCTCACAATTTTTACTGCAGATTTTGTGACTGGAATGTTCTGGTCGTTTTGATGTCCCTCAGCATTATGAGTAGCAAATTGGTCCTTAGAGATGTTTACATTTGCTTTGCATTAACAATGTAATTCTGATTTTATTTGGAACTGGGAGGTTTTGTGTTTACATATGACATGCTATACTGAATGCCACCAACTACAAAGTTTGTGTATTTCATAGGAAATGGTAGGTCTGTAACATTGCTTATGCTTGAGCTGCTGATACGGTTGGTGAAAATCAGACAGAAAAGAGGATATATACATATGAAATGTGTCACAAGGGCTCAGCAGACTGACACAGGGCAAGGCTAATGAGACACAGAAAGCCCTAAAACCATATAATCCCTAATCCTGTTCGTGTTGATGTTGACTGATTGCCTGTAGCAAGATGCAGACACTTCTTGTGAGTAAGGATACAAATGCCCGTAGTATGGGGAACAAACAAATATCCAACTTTTTCTTGCTGGGTGTCAGCCTCATTGAAAGAAAGATGGAAGTTAACTTTTCTTTGAGCTTTCTGTACACATTTATCTTATTTTCTGTTTTCTTTTCTCTCCAGACTCCCAGACTGGAATATTTTATAGTAAACTATCCTTGTTATTTCTCCAAATCTTTCAGCACTGCCTACCATTAAAGCTTTTTCCATACTGGTCTTCAGTGCAGTCCAGGACCAGTGTTATAATATTACTGCAGTGCTCTGTTTTCTTTGGATATACTTTTTCTGAAGTAAAAGGAATACTACATAAAATTGCCTGTTGGTTCAGGTCGCCTACTTGTTAGCTGAATTGCTCCAGGTAAGCTAGCTTACTGATCCGACCTGTACAGAAGTACCATTTGGCATTTGGATGGGAAGATTTCTTGTTAGGAGTCTTTTTCTGGACTTCATATGTGAGTTTGAGAATGGAGCACAGAAGTTTCTTCCTCAGGTTCCTTTTAGAGAATCAAGTTCTACTGAAGATCTGCTTTGACTGGACATGTTGTCAACTGTCATGTGCCAAAGTCAAAGTGCCGAGATAGCTGTCATGTGCCAAAGTGGCAAAGCTGAGTCAAGTAGCATCTGATTTGAAGATTGAACCTCCATGGTGCTTTTTTGACTTGGGCTTAGTTTAGACCCAAATTTGCTCTTTAGCTGCAAGACTGACATTTTTCTTTACTGATATTTTCACTGTACCTTCAGTTAGCATGAACACAAATAATCAGGTGCTGAATGGGAATGTTATGAAGTGTATGGCCCAGAAAGGTGAGCAATATTATTAGAAAAATTGCATCTTGAGTGTGCAGTTTCCTGTGATGTTGTGCTGGGTTTGGTTGGGATAGTTAATTTGCTCTAAAGTAGTTTGTCTTGGGCTCTGTTTTGGATTTGTGATGGAAACAGTCTTGATCACACGGGGATGGTTTAGTTATCGCTGAGCAGTGCTTACAGAGAGCCAAGGCCTTTTCTGCTCCTCACCCTACCAGTGAGCAGACTGGTGGTGCACAAGGAGTTGCGGGGGTCACAGGTAGGACATCTGAACTCAACTAACCCAAGGGATATCCCAGACCATATGTTGTCACACTCAGCATATAAAGCTGGGGGAACAAGAAGGAAAGGGGGACGTCTGGATGATGGTGTTTATCTTCCCAAGTAACAGTTACACATGATGGAGCCCTGCTGTCCTGGGGATGGCTGAACATCTGCCTTATCATGGGCAGTGGTGAATGAATTCCTTGGTTTCCTTTGCTTGTGTGTGTGGCTTTTACTTTACCCATTAAACTGTCTTTATCTCAACCCCAAGAGTTTTGATACTTTTAGTTTTCCAGTTCTCTCCCCTATCCCACTGGGGGTAACTGAGCGACTGCCTGTGTGGGGCTGAGTTGCCAGCTGGGGTTAAACCATGACAGTCCTTTCTGGTGCCCGACATGGGGCTCAAAGGGTTTGAGATAACAACAGATTTGATTGGAATGTGTATATTCTGCCCAAATGTTGAATCTTTTCTTCATAAAATTCCACTGAATATTTGGGATATCTTGCTAAATATAAATTATCAATAAACCTAAAATAATATGGGTCTTAACCCATATGATTATGCAAAATATAATAATTTTGTACAATTTCTGCATTATTGAATGAAAGCTTTCCAAAGGGGCCATATACATCATACTGTAATTGATACACTCAGACAGAAAAGTCTTAACAGATTGTTGAGCCACATTTTCAGCCTGTCCGTGCTTGGCAGCTGCTGGAGGCTGAGGGCAGGCATGTGCAGCTACAGTGTTCTCCTGGCACACAGATGAAAGAACAGTGTTGCTAAGCCCCTTTCAATTGGTGCTGTGTCCTCTGTGTATATATTGGCCCATGCCAAGCTACAGATGCCATTTTAGTGTCTTCAGTAAAGCTCTGCTATTCTATACTAACAAGAGACCTAGTCCTCTGTGGCTGTATACCAAGGCATGTTAACAGATCAGGTTTACAGCAAAAATTAGGGAAAAAAGGGATTAAGTATTTCCAGACATTTGTAAAAGGACTGCAGCCTCTGTCATTGTCACCCTGTGCTGCTGTCATGTTGGCATAACATAAATCTCTTCATATCACATCTGTAGATGGTGAAAATTCTTGGAACTCCCATTATAAATAAGCACACACTGTGTTTGGCAATCATCTCTGTTTAGTAAAGAGTTGGTGATGTCATAGGCCAGGAAATAGTTTTTGCAATGGCAATTTCTCTGTTAAATTCTGTCCTTATACTGTTGTTTGTTCTTCAGTGGGAATATATTTGTTGTCAGGCTTGCCATGCAATCTGGAGGAGAGAGCAAACTGATGATTTCATTTAATGGCACTGAGTGTGATCCAGCTGAAATCCCTTACTGTGTTACAGAGGTTTCTCATTAGGTTTTCTGCTATGATAGATCTTTACACATTTCCCTCTCAGAGGACTTTTTTTTTTAAACTTTGAAGAAATCTCTTGCAGGAGTTTGTGTTTAAAGGCTAGTATATCTTAAATTCCTAAAGTTAGGAAATCGAAGGAGTGATCTCCCCCAGGACTGAGACCATGCTTTCCACTGACAATTAACAGCTCTGGCATAGTCTGAAGATCATTATTTGGTGAGCCTAGTATAATTCCTGTTTTCTTTCCATATCTGCACTGAGGCATTGTGAGACCTTGACAAATGCTGTTACCTCTCTGTGGCTCTTTCCCTTCTTATCCATTGTTTCATCTTTCCAGCTTGCAAACTTCCCAAGGCTTGGATTACTTTTGCATATACAGTGCCAAGACATTCTGGTGTGGGAATTAAGATACAGACTTTAAGGGTCTTTGCATAGACCACAGGGTGATGGAATCAACTGATTATACCAGTCTTGCACTCCTTATCAAAAATACCCAGCCCTCATGGGCACAGCAACACTAAAGAATGTGACCTGAGTATAAGTGCCATAGGCTGCAGGATTTCTTGGCTGTTATTAGGCTGCTCCATGCTCAGAGGAACAGCAGTGCGTGGTAAAAAAGTACTCCCCCATTGCCCCAGGGGGAAAGATAATCTTTATCTAGCTCCAGTTGAGGAATTTCTGTGGTGACCTTATAGCGAGGTGGCTTGTGAAGGCACATGATAGCTCTTCATTGTACTAATCCTTCCCGCATTTTAAATCATGTTGGTCAATGGGGGTAGAATGAAATCTCAATCTTGTTGAAATCAGCAGCAGAAATTTAACAGAAATTCACACCTAATCTAAAAGATTGCCAAGTACAGGAGTTCACAATGTCATTGCAGACACTTGGAAACTGAGCTGCTTTTATGGCATGCCATGCATTTAAAGGATAGATGCCAGTTTAGAGAATAAGAAGAAATGATACATAATCTAAAAAAGCCACCAAGTTTTTGTATTCTTAGTTACGTCATCAGAGTTTTATAGGTGTTCAGTGTCTAAGTTTGCATCTAACATTCAATAAGTACATTAAGGTTAGATACAGGACAAGATCCAGCAGTGGAGAAAAAGAGGACAAAATATATCTTAAATGTGTATTTGAAAAGAGAAGTGTTTCAGTTCACTGGATTTTGAGGTAGTGGTCGCTTCAGGAAAGGAGGGAGTTGCTGGGCAAGGTGGGACTGTCTCGGTTGGAGGTTGTGCTTTGCATATCTTCCAAAAAATGTCAAACCTTGTGGGGAGCCGATCAAAGTTTAAGTGTAAATTAAGGCAATATGTTTTCTGGGGGAGCATGTATAACTAATAGAAGATGTTAGCTTACAGAGAGCCAGCCATTTGGTAGCTGCCATCATTTGGAGCTAGAAAGGGAAATTAAAACATGTGTGAGTCCCTTTCTTTGTCATTTGATGGTTTTAGTAATGTTATTAATTCACTTTATGTTAAACAGTCACGAAGGTGAGCTGAGTGAGTGAATGTTAATTTAGTGGACTGTTTTTTCTGTCCATAAAACCTGTTTAGCACAAAGCACCAAGCCCAAAAGATATTAAAGAGCTACAACTCCTTTTTCTGCACAATATCACTTTAAAATAAAGTTAATCTGAGTCACGATGTGCATCTATAGGTTTTACAGGAGCCTATAAATGACAGGAAATTAACTTCCTCATAATCATGTGTTCAGCCTGGTCTTTTTGAACTGGCATTTTACTTTTAGGTTAATCACTGCTGAGTTTTGGTTTGTTGGCTTTTTTTTGTTTGTTTTTCAGTAATGAATTCATGTTCAGTCTCTTGAAAGGGAGAAGAAAGTTGCTTTTAATTATCAAATTAGGATTTATTTCAATTACTTGTATCAGGAAATGCCCATTGCTAATGAACGTACAGGCGTACATCACTGGAGATCTGCTTTCACACTCATTAGCTGATTATTCAATTATGATGCAGATCAAAGAATTTGTCATGGGTTATTTCGCAAACCAGAGGGACAGATTTTGACATAAGGTGAACCAAATGTAACAGTGTTGATTTCACTAGTGTTGGGCGACTGTCTCTCAGCTGAAGGTCTGGCTTTAAATTCATAATGCAATTTTATGAGATCAGCCTGCAGATGCTTTTAGAAGGTCTCAGTTCATTCACTTTATTGTTACTTTGTGTGCTGTCTGATGTTCCTGAGTTGACTTCTGAAAGTTGAAGCAAATATAAACTCTGTATCAAGCCAGTGGCATTATGAAGTTGTGTCTGATGCTTTTATAAACATGCACAATTCTAATTTCCAGTAAGCATCAGATTTGTCACCTCAGTTGTCATCTACATCTTAAGTCGAGAGCACTTAACTTCAATAGCAGTTGCTTTCTGCTGATTAATATTTACTTGCATGGTCTTGTCAGTCAGTACTTGCACCAAAACAGAGTTTGGTTTCTGTAATCATAGACGATAATGCGCCATTCTGAAGTTATTGCAGCAATTTTACAGAACAAGATTAACACCATTTGCATAATTCAAGCACTGACCTTATCCATGCCTTTCTGACAGAGTTTCTGCAAGTTACTAGAACACTTTAAAACAGAGTTGTGATCTCTTCCGTACAGTGTGACTTTATGACTTTCAGACTTAGAGACTTGACTTGATGGCTTGAAACAAACATCTTTCAATCTTGTTGAGAATGGAAAAATAGTTTTAAGCCCAGCATTGGAATATAGTGGATTTTAGCAGGAAACATGCAGACTGAGATTGTTGGACACAATGAGAAAGGCTTATCCAATTCACAGCCCTACATTAGTTTCTTTTTTTAGCAAAGACTTTTGTTATTCCTTTGACAGCTAAGCCAGTTCTCATTTGTGTGTGTGGATTTGCTGAAAAACTTCCACAGATAGAATGTTCTTCACTTACTGTCAAATATAAATGGAAATGGGAGGTTTGTAGCCTCATTGCTGGGTACATTACACTCTTTAACCATTGCCTCCTGTTACTTAGTGAGTTATCTGCTGTCTGGTTTCTGTCTGAATCTGGGACTTCCTGTGTCAGATCCTCTCACTGCAAAATGATGTTGAGCTAGCATTCCATAGGATTTATTTTTGGTGGCATTCCCCTCCATGTCACTACCACATGAGTTACTTTTCTTTTGCTGAAAACAGGCATTTATGACTCTTTAAACCAAGTGTTGGATAAAGGAAGACTAGGATATTTTAGTGACTAGATGCGTTCTACTGATACTTCTGTGTTACAAGGTGACATATTCAGTGCAGGAAACTCATAACCAACTGAAATGGCAGTCTCCTGGGTGTAAAGGAAGCATAAGCTGAATAGAACCAGCTCAGGAAAGGCAACATTCATTCATTCATAGTTTGTCCCTTTTTGTGTGTGTCACTAAGCTAATAGGGAGAATAGCTGATATCCACAGACTGCTTTGTTTTCTGTTGTCCCCCAGAGTGTAGCTTGTGGGACTGGAAGAGTGAAAATTAAATTACCTTCTCATGCTTGAGATGAGTTGGATACCAGGGGATGCTTGAATAAAGTTCTCATCAGCAGCCACTTTGCTGTGTGTAGTCAGAGAGGAGGAAAAAAAAAGCGAATGCAGGATAATTAGGAAGTCAGTCTCTGGCACAAGTATTATAAAAAGGAAATCAGAGAACAACCTGCGCCTTTGAGGCATTAAAAGATGGTGTCGTCAAGGTATGCTGACTCCTGACCTTGCTTTCTGCATGTGCTGTTATGAGCAGGTGGCAGGAAATATGGCTTGTGCGTGTCCTTTCAGTCCCAGAAAGCTGTGAGGCTTATGTCACTTGTTATTTTACAATAAACATTCGGCCTTCCCTGTGTTACCTCTTCCCAAAATCTCTTTGTCCGTATTGACCTTGCTTCATCCTTGTTTAAATATATGGCTGTCGAGAGAAAGACCACATCGCTGTGTTTTTAATTGTGTAATGAATCTGTACAGGATTAAAACTGGGGTGGCCAGAGTGAAACTGAAACATGACCATCTGCTTATACCCTTGCAAAGTTTATGCAACCTGTAATTACCTGGCCATAAGCTAAGCACTTTAGGTGTCTTGAGTTCTTTGCTTGTAGGTACGATTGGGTGCCTTACTATCTCTAAATAACCAACTGTTTCTTAAAAACCTAAGTTGAAAAAGAGACTTTTTTAGAATGAGCTGAAGTTTGGACCCTAGTTATGTTTTGTTTTACTGTTCCTGATTCTTGGCTTGAGCCATGAGAAATGATTGTTTAACATGGTAAAAGATGAGATAAAGTGTTATTAAAAATTCATAGTGTATTTTTAGTCACTTCCCCGAGGAGGGGAAATGGAGAGGGAGGTGCTGATCTCTTCTAGCTGGGATGCATTGATAGGACGTGTGGTTCAGAGCTGCACCCAGGGAGGTTTAGAGTAGACATTAGGAAGCATTTCTTACCTAGCATTTCTTTACCTGGCCAAAACCTGGAACAGGCTTCCTAGAGAAGTGACCAATGCCCTATGCCCATCAGTGTTTCAGAGGCATTTGGACAACACCCTTAATAACAAGGATTGAATGGGTATCATGTCCCATCACAGGCATTGGCTTTGTCACTTTGTGGGAAGAAGGCCTGTACTTTCTGATGGGAGTGAGAGATGTCGATTGTCTCTGGGTAATTTGAGCATCTGAAGAGATTTGCAAAAAAACACATGTGAACTGGTTTGTGAACCTCTCCTGTGTTCATCCAGTTTATTTGGGTTTCCACAGAGCAGCAAAAGACCACGTCTCTGATATCAGTGAGGCTCAAAGATCAAGCCCTCAGCCTGAAGCAGGGTGTGCTCCTGAACTCGATGGTTGCAAATCTTTTTTATGTGCGCAATACCTGTTCATTCCTTGTCATTTCCCCCACTCCCAAATACTGGCTGTTAAAAATGCCTGGGTTGTTTCTTTTGGAGAAACAGAACAAAACACAAGAGCCTGAGAACAGCACCACTCCATCAAGAGTCCATCTGGCCCAATACTCCCTCTCCAGTGGCACCACATACATGTCTAAAGGAGAGTATATGAGGAGTGCAGGTCTACTTCTGTCAGGGTCCGGAGGGTGTTCATATGCCTCAATGCCTGGGACCAGCCTCCCTTGGGAACTGCACTGCAGGTAGCCCCTCAGACCTATGTCAGAGCTTGTCATGCAGAACTATATGGATAATGCATCATAGCTGTTCTGTTCTATTCCATTCCATTCCATTCCCTGCACTCACAATGAGTTGTATGATGAGGAGACCATTGTTTACCTAAAATACCAAGGGGTTTTCAGCACCAAAACTACTTTCAAAGACACAAATCAGAAAGGTTACAGATGAAAAGAGTATATTTTTTTACAGACAGTTATTTTATTAATTACAAATATTAATTAAATATTAATTTAAAAATTAATGAAAGCCTGACAAAGGAAAGACGGCAGGAGCAGTGCTGTGGTGGTGTGAGGGCAGTGCAAGAACCCAGCCAGAATGGGCCAGGGAAGACCTGACAAGGAGTGGTGCTCAGTGCAACACAGGAGAAGCAGAAAGTCCGGGGGCCACACTGGGGCCACTCTGGGAGTGCAGAAGGCTTCCTCCCCCCAGATGTGGGGCACAAGGGCCACCTGCATGGAGCACGAGCAGCTGCCTTTGAGCCACAATAGCCCAAAGGAGCCCCTTGAAGGGGCTGTGCTCAGCTGCGAAGGAGGCAAAAAACCCCGGGGACACCTCCTAGTCCAGCCTGGGGGCAAAAAAGCCTTCCCCCCCAGCTGCAGGACACGAGGGGCCACGTTCATGGTGCACCAGCACCAGGCGATAACGCAGGCAGAGTGTCCCCAGGAGCCCTGACAAGTGCTCATGCTCAGTGCTCAGAGGAATGCAAAAAACCCCCGGGGACCGGTGCCAATCTGCCCTGTGGGAAGATTCCTTCCTGACCCCAGTGCTGGTGATCGGCTACTCCCTGAGCATGGGAGCAAGACCTGCTCCTGGTCCATGGGCTGGTTATGCCTCGAAGGGGACACTGGCACTGCCTCTTCTGTATCCACCTGGAGCCATCTCAAGGGCTCCCAAGAACAGCAAAATGCATCTGGGCTGATCAACCTGGTAGCAAGAACCCTTCCTGTGCCTGGCACTGGAGCTCCAAAGCACTGGCAGAAGGCACTGGCCTTTATACTGCCCCAGAGCATTGTGGTGCTGCGTTTCCAGGTGCTGACACTATGGCACGGGGGTGATGGGGCCCTCACAGCCCTGCCCACCGCAGCCCTGCTGCTGCTGCCCCTTCACCCAGCATCCCTTGGAGAAAGGCCTTTGGGGTGCTAGACCTGAGGCAGTGCCTGTGCCCAGAAGTCCCAGGGGGATGTCTGTGCCCATGGTGGCCACACACTGGGCACCGCTGAGGGGTGTCCCTGTAAATGAATCTGTATGTCCAGACTGTATCAATAAAGGCTTTTATACTACGTACAGTCATTTGACTGTGGGTGAAGAAAAGGGCTTTTGGTTCCCTCTGCATGAACTTTGCAGAAATGTAGAGAGCATACAGGATTTCCTCACCATTCCTTGTCAATACACCAAGACCCTGCATTGTATTGCAGCTGCTCAGACTGATAAGAGGCTGCCCTGGTGTCCTGGTGCTAATTCTTTCCCAGGTGGAAAGCTACAGTGACAAAAAGGCTCTAGAGTATACTTTGGAAAAGTGTTCATACTGCTTTCTTCATCCAAGAGAGGGGAGTGTTGTGAGAGCTGGGATCTGATCATGACCTTTGCTTTGGTTGTTCTATATAGTGCCTAGTGACACAAAGGAACTGCTGGGTCTGTGAACTGCAGCCCAGGTGAGGGAGGGGGAAGTAATTCCTCTCTGTCCATGAGTTAATACGCCAGCTCCAAGACTAGCCTGCAGTGTGAAGGGACATTGCTGGAGGAGAAACAGGGTCAAGGGGGTAGCATACTAGACCTGGACATGGTTTATGCTAAAGAAATACCTCAGTGGGCAGTCTGGTGCCTTGGAGAACTGCTATGATTGGATGAAAGCAACTTCAGTTTTAGCATCTTGGAGTTGTGTCTGACCTGAGAGATGAGCTGTTACCCAACCAGTCAGAAAAAGGGCCTAATACAGAGTGTTAATAGAGGAGGGCTGGAAGGTTAATGAGTTTGCCTAAAGGCAGTTATGGCATAACCTCACCTCTTTGAAATGACAGTGATTTTGTGATAAGCGAAGGTGCTAAGGAAATTGTGAATTTGGTTCTACAAGGAATGATTCAGCCATTGGAGAGTCAGTATCAGTTAAAAGTAAAAATAATCAGAAGAGCATTTTGTTGAGCCAGGCTTAGTGTTTCTTATGCAGGTGAGAAGAATTGTCATGTTACCATTATTTTTATGGAATGTCTCTCATGAAGTGAGAACTCACGGAACAGCAAGCTGCCACCAAATCTAATAAGTCACAGGGACTTCTATTCTACCTTGTAAAATCAGTCCGTGTGTATAGAGTCAGATGTGTGCCTTGGTCAATTTTCAGTGGTATGAAAGATTCCAGGGAATTGTTCTTAGCATTTCCAGCATTACAATATGAAAGCCCAGGAAGGATAACGGTATTTAAGCATGGTCATGTGTAGGCATAGCACCCTTTACTGCACACCATTAACTGAGGATTAAAGGAGATGTAAGACTCTGGCAGTAATGAGAGTTTTCATAGAAGCCTTATGGGTTTCCTGTTCATCTTGTCAGTAAAAATAACCAAGATTTGCTAGGGCTCACTGGTGGTATCTGTTACCATGGAGACTGGGGTGCAAGTTATTTTTAGGGCATGGAAAACTGATGATTGTGGACTCATATCAAAGTTTTCTACTTTAAAGCAAGTATTATATATAGGCACTGTTAAGGACTTTAATTTGCGGAAGTGCCTATGCTGTAAGAAGCAGGAATGTTAAGGATCAGACCAAAGGTCACTGAGAGCTCAGTTCTTCCACCGATGGGGAAGCAAAGCAATAAAAAGTCACTCCTGATGAAGTGCCTTAGAAGGTTGTAATTACTGATGTCTGAGGAAAAGCAGTGCTTAACAAAAGTAAAACTTGAAAGAACTATTGTTCTGCAGATGATATTAAGTAACACACATAATGGACTGAAAGCAACAGGGAGCTAGAATCATGTCTTAGTGTAGCCTACGGAATTACTGTGCTTGATTTTAGTGTCTTGGGGCACTTCATAATAATAAAGCTCCTTGGACTGGATTTTTAGTACCAACACAGAGTATATGGCACAGTCTCCCATCTATTATCCTCTTCAGGGGGAGCATACCTGCTTCTGTAAATGAGCTAGGTGTGTTACGTCTGTCCTATTCTTACATGATGGTTTCATTTTGCTTTTAGAACTTACTGCTAACTATGGTAACCTGAACTTGAACCTGTTCTTTCTTGTGGCAATAGGAAGTCTGCTTCCTGACTTCTAGCCTCTTGCTGAAGAGATGAAGGATAATGCTGATATAGTGGAATTTTCAACTGCGTGGTTTTAAAGTGATGTATTAAACTATCAGGTACAGATAGTATTCTATCCTGTTTGTCCAGTGCTTTTAGGTTATACCAGATGTTTTCCTGTCCTATTACAGCATGTAGTTGTAGCCTGGTTGAGAGAAACATGCATTCGTTATTATCTAATTTCTTTGGTTTAACCCACCTCATCAAAAGTGCTGATAAAATGTAGCAGTGCATTCTAATGAAACTGTTCATGTAAATGGGGGTTTCTGAGGCTAATATTCAGTTGATTTTCAGTTGGCAATTGTGAGTGCAATTTTTGGAAATCTATGCAGAGAATGATCAAGAAGAACATCTGGTTTTGAAAATGGCAATTTTAATTTTGAAGAAACTATTTACATTTTAATAGCCCTATTCCCTGAAAGTTCCTGAGGTCTGATACTTCTGATTAGGAAAATGATCTCTGGACCCACATTCTGTATTTGGTGTTCATTATAGTAACAGCCCTAAAGAAATTACCTTGTATTAATGTGGATGCATGTAATGTGCAATTACAGAGCAATTCCTTTGTCATTTAGCAATGAATTGTCATAGCATTCCTTTAAAGTCCGGGATCTCACCAAAAGAAGGGGAGAATGGCATCTAAAATAATTCTCAAAGGATCAAACTGAAAAGTATTTCAGTTGCTGCTTTTAATCAGGAGGAGCTCTTCTTTGTTTTCAGCTACTTTGCCAGTATAACTTATTCAAAGGCTGACTGATGTAGGGGTAGACTTTCAGTTCCATTTGAAATTCAGGCTCCTTGGTGACTTGGATGTTTTTAAATGCTGTTTCAATGGTATCTATTAATCAGTGCCAAACTTTTCAGTATGCAAAGAGCATACTATTGTTGATCTTTTGGAGGGCTTAGAGTTACTGTAAGTTACATGTGTGTTTCTCTGTGTAAAATACATCCTGATACTTCAGTTTGGGAGTTACTCTAGGACTGACAACATTATCTAGTAAAGTTGCCAGATACTTCCCTTGATAAGGTCTTACTGTTTGTGATCTGTAACTTTGAATGATAAAAGACTGAAATTTTCAATGTGAAATATTTGCTAAAGAACTGGTTGTTTGAGGGGTTTGGGTTTTTGGGTTTTTTTGGGGGGTGGGGGTAGGGGATATTTGTGGCACACACCCTGAAGAGCTTCACCATTATCAAGAATGAAGCTGAGACATAACACATTCTCTTCTGCTAACATTCTGGTGACTTTTCCGTAGAAGAGTCCTAATGACATGACTCTTCAAGGCAGGAAATTGAAATTTGGTAGGGATTAACCATTGGGTCAGGCATGTGCATTTTGATTTCCTCCTCAAATTGAAATTAAGCTTCTTTATTAGGGGGATATTTTTTAATCATGGGGCCTGCGGTATGCCAACTAGGCAGCAGCTTTTTTTGTTAGCCTCTGTCTGTCCTTCCACCCAAAACCACTGCATAGAGCATAAACATCTGTGACTTCCTTCTCAGCTTTCCTCCGCACTAAATTTGTGTAATTCCCATGAAGGATACTCTCCTGCTACTTTGCAAAGATAATTGTAGCCTCTGTTTTCTAACATTATACTCCTTCTCTTTCTCATCTCATTCAGTTCTTTGACATTCTCGGGTTTAACATTTGGCACCCTTTTCTTTAGAAACTTTTAAACAGCTCTCATCAAGAGTTTTATACATCATGACAAATTTGTAACTTAATCAGAAGTTTTCCAACATGCTTGAGGAATGTGGAGATTCTCATCTCTGATAACAAACCTTCAGGTGGTTTTCAAACTGTCAGGCTAGATTACTAGGAGACACCGGCGTGTAAAGACCAACTACATGGCTAAGTGAAGGCCAGAACAGAGCTCTGTGGAACCTCCTTAGAAGTTCAGTGGGTTACAGAATTTAGATATGGTTATAGTTCAGATTAAGATTGCCAGCTTGGCACATGGGCCATGGTGGGTAGTTGTTCATCACCTGAAGTTTTGTTGACAGGTCATCACAGTTGCTGTTAACTGTTTAAAGAGATTCATGCCTGAAGCATCTGATGTGAAGTATATTGGAAGGGATACGTGCAGTGCAGTTGTTTGTGGTAAGACAGTTACTAGCTCATGCTGTCAGTCTAGTCTCCTTCAGAAGCCCTGAAAAGCGCCAAAGTAGTTTAGATAAGCATTGATGTTTGTGAGATGCTCAAATACTGCATTTATGGGAGCCAAATGCCTAAGCAACTAGACAGATATAACCACCATTTTATAAAGGCAGAGAATCAGAACGAAGTACAATAAATGTTTAATCTTTTGTTTTATTTAGGTCTTTCTATTTATTAACTTTTGCAATGCCTTAGAAATTTAAGAATAACATTTTTGTTGTGCAGTCATAGGCACATTCCCACCTTATGGGGGAAGAACAGAAACAAAAATGTCTCCTTTAAAACTCCTTTAAGCTAATAGAGGAACTCCTTCCAACTTCAATGGAATTCGGATTCCACCCTAAGATATATTTCTTATGGGTTGCCCAAAACCACTTATGCAGTCTGTGCAGGAGCCAGAAGGAAATCTCGATGCCATTTTGTCAACCACTCTTGAAACAGTGTTGACCTACAGCTGGTGGGAGAGGTGCAGGCTGACTGAAGAGCACTTCTGCTGCCAGGATGAAAGTCACTCTAGATGTAACAGAAGATCAAATCCTGCTGGGCATGTCCATGGGGTGCAGTGGATGCCCAAGTCCCTGAGCTGATGTCAGTCCTGTTAGTCAGGCCATTTCGTGTATCACAGTGCCTACCCAGCTGATCAGCTGAGGTCCAGGACTGCAGTGTTAGGCACAAGCTTTTGTGTTCTGCCAGGATGCCTGACTGATGCAGCTTCCCAGGGAGATGAGGTATAGACCAGGAAAAGAGGAAGGGCTGACAAAACAACTGTGTAATCCTCATTTCTATGAAGCATGAAGAAGACTGAATGGCAGCTGCATGTGGATGGAGATGAAGCTGATCTGAAGTGTTGCAAATGCTACTCCTCACAGTGCCTGGTGGACTGACAATGCCTGATCCTGATTTCATCTGTACCACTCTAATGCAATTACTCCTCTTATAGCCCAACGGAAATGAGGTAGGCCTCAGGTTCAAGGCAAGTGACTAATGTATACAATATGAAACAGTATTATTTGTATCTGTATTCAATTTATATCATTTGGTACCAAGAAATTTTTGTCCCTAATATCCAGGTGTACAGGTAATAAGCTGTGGTTGTGTCGGTACTGCAGTGAATAGCGCCATCTAGGGATCAGGATGGTTTTAGAGTCATCTTTCTAAATTGTGCCTGGCAAGAATGGCTGGAATGTCAGTGGCACAGTGTCCATACACTGTTCATATAGCCATACTTTCTTATATTTATACTATTGCAGGCAAATATAGTATATCCCTCAATTTATAGCTGTATGTGTGCCCCCATCTGTACAAAGCTTAAATGAAGAGTATATCTGTATTTACAAACACAAAGTTTATAGATACATGCTTCACATTTACAGAATTCTTTGAAGCTGTTATCAGCTGGTGTTAATGCAGCAAGTAGTCTCTGCTGTGCTGTTAAGGGCTTTTCCAAATTATTTATGCCAAAAATGTAGCAATTTACTCTGTGGTGTGTGATACATTGCACTGCAGAGAAAATCAGAATTACCACCTATGCTGCTTTAAAATCCCTGTCTTGACTATGCAAAATGAAGAATCATAGAATCCCAGACTGGTTTGGGTTGGAAGGGACCTTAAAGCTCATCCAGTTCCAACCCTCCGCCATGGGCAGGGACACCTTCCACTGGACCAGGTTGCTCCAAGCCCCTGTGTCCACCCTGGCCTTGAACACTGCCAGGGATGGGGCAGCCACAGCTTCTCTGGGCACCCTGTGCCAGCGCCTCAGCACCCTCACAGGGTGCTCATCTAAATCTACCATAGCTCTGTCATGTTAAAGCCATTTTCCCTTGTCCTATCACTACATGCCCTTGTAAAAAGTCTCTCTCTATTTAAGTTCAGCTTTTCTGCTTATGCCCATGAATATATCAAGTTAGAGTAGAACCCCAGTGCATGCAGATGAAGCTAGCCATTGAAGTAATACTTATTCGGTGGGAATTTTCATTTTAATTTGAGGAGAACGTGTGAACTCCAAATATTGTTCCAGTGAAGCAGCTGCTTTGCTGATATACCTAATTTTTGTGAGCTATTTGAGCTGGTAAATATTAACGTTTGACTGTATTTGTAAAAGTACAGTAATTAATGCAAATTTCATGCAGTCTTTAGTATACTTGTGTAAATAGTGTTCATATAACATATTCTTATTATGGATGCATCTGAAACTTAATACAGCTCATGTGGCTATCTGAGCATTTTCTTTGGTGGGGGGAGAAGTGGTGGCTTTCATACTCAGATATGATGCCTTTGGTTATTTTCTTTGGGGGCCCTGCTCTGGAAGAAATAATGCTGGGTCAGTTTGCCATGAAATTCTAGCTGGCCGTGTCAGCCTCCTGTTTGAATCAGTGCTGCAAAACAAGATGAGTTAAGATGCCAAGTGAAATTTTTCTTCTTGCTTTTTTCTGCACTTCTTTTTTTCAATGTATTGTGATGTAGAAAATTCTCCCATTAAATGTGAACAATCAGTTTTATGGTTTTACAGTACTATTAAGGCACGGTTTACCACTTCAGCACTGCTGTACTACATACTTCATTTTGTATTTCTATCCCATACGAATCACTGATGCAGTAAAAATCCTGGCTTTCCAGTCTTTCTGCAAATAACAAGAGCTTTTCTTGCAGACTTGATTGAATATTATTGGTGTTATTTTTTTTTACATCTGCAGTGTGTCAGATACTGACTATTCAAGAAGCGTGTTCCCATCCAGACAATATCTTAAGTGTGGTGCCAGAACTGTCATGAGTTCACTCCTCATTGTAGTTGCCTGTAATTTCCCTGTGTTGCTGTCTGTCAGGAGTGGTTTGATACTGGGAGTTTAGAAAAGTTGAGGTGTTTGCTTGAATGCAAGAACAATGCTTCGTTCCTTCTACAACATACGAGAGGGTTGGAAATAGTAGAGTTAGAGCTCAGATTAGTGCAAAGATCTCATCAGAATGTTTTAGTAGAGGCTCTATCTATAGACAGAGACAGCTGACGAAGTGTGAGGATGAAGTTAGCAGAGAGGTCTCCATTGTCACAAGTGCTGTGGAGAAGGTGAATGGTTAAGTTATACACTGTTTCTTACAGTACAGATATCAGAAAGCACGTCTGATGCAACGAGCATGTGTGAAACACACCGAGAAGAGGTGTTTTTCCATACGTTGCATAATGATAGTTGTGGAATGTTGCCAGAGGCTATAGAAGAGAGTGGAAGTGGATTTAGAAAAATAACTGACAAGTTCAGGAACGAGAATTTACTTCAGTGACAAAAAGCCCGAGTGTACGGATACAGCTTCTAGAAATCCCTCAGCTGCTGATTCCTGGAGTGTATAACAGGGAAATAAACATTCTATAGGCATTTTCCTTATAGAAAGAGTAAGCAAAAATCTGCTATTAGCTACTGAAAGGTGAAGTTTACAAGGTCAGATAAATCCGTAGTCAGACCCTGCATATCTATTCTTGTGCTTGCTTTCCGTACCAGAGTACTGACTTGTAGCATAGTAGGCATGTCCTGTTTATGCCACAGGTCTGGTTATTCCTGCAGCAGGCGCAAGAGAAATTCAAGGGTTGCATGTAAAAATACTACCTTTTCATTGCTTGCACAAGTTCTTTTCTCCATTTCTTATGAGATTCCTCACCAAACGACAAGGCTAACAACAAGTGATTGTAGTCATAGAATCATAGAAGGTTGAGGTTGGAAAGGACCTTAAGATCATGTGGTTCCAACCCCCCTGCCATAGGCAGGGACACCTCACAATAGACCATGTCATCCAAGGCTCTGTCCAGCCTGGCCTTGAACACTGCCAGGGATGGAGCATTTACCTCTTCTTTGGGCAACCCATTCCAGTTCCTCACCACCCTCACAGTAAAGGGGCTGCCATGAAGTGTAGTAATTCCTCTTGATTCAAATCATGGAGCCCTGGGATGATCTTCATGCAGAGTGAAGCAGGCAGTTAGAGAATGCATGCCTCTAAGAGATGTATTGCCTCTGCAGTGATCCCTCCTTAGCAATGGAATATAAGAAACATTATTCAGCCCTAATCAACCGTTTCATTAGCCTGACACACTCTTCTCAGGAGCTGTAACTCTGATTTGGTTGTTAAAAGTAGAGCTAAAAGATTTGTCTCAAAAATTAGTCTAGACCCACTATGATGAGAATCAGAATTTTCTGCCTTTTTTTGCGGCTCAGAGGGACCTTTGTCATTAACTGATTCCTTCAGTCTTTGAGAACTGCAACAGCTGGCTGTGAGAGCCCCTTCCATCATTACAGCTTTCCTATAGGAGCATCTTCACAGCTGTATTTTCAAAGCCTTATGCAGGGGTTCAGCCACTTGACTTGTGCTAATAACAGCAGGAAATGCACACCTAAGAACTTACTTTTTGCTATCCCAGGGTAATCTTTTGCAAAAAATACCACTTATTTTTAACTGTTCAAGTTACTTTCTGTAAATTGTGGCTGCTTTGTCAAGCACAGGGTAAGCCTGCTCTTTGTGTGTGCCTCTGCTTGGATGAGCAATGCCTGTGAAATGCCACTTACAGCAACGCCGGTTTTAAAACCTGCATCCATGCATTATCTAGATGTTCTTGGCTGGATGTGTCTTATTATAGTTATTAACAGGCCACAGGAAATAGATAATTGGGAAATGCAAATGAAAGATTGTTATACCTTCTCTGTGTAAGTAAGCAAAATAAGAAAGGTAGCTTTACAGACACACGTACAAAAGCTTATGCAAAGAGAGGAGTGGAGTGGCTATGAAAGAGCCTTAAGCAGTTAATGGTTTTCTATTGTTTAGGATTTATAAGTCATTTTGAAGCTTCCTTGGCCAGAGTCTGTTGGACACATGCCTTGTACAGCGAGGCTTTAACTATGAAAAAGTAGAGGGGAAGGCCTACAGGGGGGAAGCATGAGGAAGAGAGCATTAGGTTTGTTTAGCAGGGCTACTCAAGGTAAAGATGTAAGTGACTGTAGAAGATTGGGCCAAAGTCTGTCTCACCCAATACTTTATCCCTGGCTATACCCAGTGGTTGAAGTCTGTAAGATAATGTGAACAGACCAATGATGCAGTATTCAGACTTCCACTGAATAGTCTCCCAGCTTCCAGCAGTTTCAAGCTCAGGGTCTTCCTGAAGAGATGATATTTCTAGTTTTTGTAATCACAGTAGATTGCTTTTCTGTTAATATACTCAATTAGTTTTGAACCCCTGTAAGCTTTATGGCATTTGCGGTATTTTGCAGCAGGGAATGCCAAACTTGACAGTGTTCAAGGAGGGAAACCTGGTTTGTTTGATTTTGAGTTTGCCTTTTGCTACTTTGATTACTTGAAGGTACTAAGAGGAGGTGATGACTCTGAGTCCTTACTTGTGTAACTTAGGATTGTTTTCTGCCATGTGTGTGACTTCACGTTTCATTGCGTATCATTTAATTTCCTATTATTTCAGTCTTGGAAGAGCTGCTGCTTGTGCACTTTATCCCTTACATCCTCACCTATCCTGAACAGCTCTTTACAATGCATGCAGCAAATTAGGGAACTGAGAGGTGAGCAGGTGTGAAGGCTCAGGGCTGGTGAATCTGGGCAATCTGTGTTCATTTGTCATGTGTGGATGTTGTAGTGAAGACAAGGACAATGAGATTTATTACCAGCAGTAATACAAACTTCAGAAGCACAGCCCAAAATTGTTTCTAATATGCTTCCAGATGAGATACAATCAGAACTGGAATGCAGCCTGTCAGTATGTCGTTTTGTGAATAAAAAACCCCATCTTGGATACAAATGCTGCTTATGGATCCAGTGTTACCATGCAGAACTAGACTTTAGAAGCAGATTATTTGGACCTCAGGCAATTTATGATTTGTGTACTTATTGAAATCTTCATTTTTAAATGCTAGTGACAGAAGATAGATGTTCATACACAGCACCTCATTCCACTAAATTCCCTTTCACACAGTTTGACTGCGTAAGTCCAAATGTATTCTCCTCTAAGCTTCAAATGTAGGACACTATTGTATAACAGATTTTGTTTTCTGGACAGGGTAGGAGAAAGTCTGTCTTTTTCCAGAGGAGCTTCTGCTGGGGAATAGCTAGCCAATGCATGTGTCCAGTGCTGTCATTCTTTCACTTACAGTATGTCATTGTCTTCTGGGAGATCTCAGGTGTTCTACAAGTTGGATATAACACCAAAAAATGTTCTATGGCTAAATACTTAGATTCTGCTTTTCTTGTGATTGATTTAGATACCTAAATAAAGATGCCTTTCTTTGGACCTGCTTCTGTCTTGCTCAAAAGTGACAGCATTCTTCATTGATAAAGTGTTATTCTGCATGTTTGATAATTTTGTTTTAAATTACGAACTTGCCTGAAATACACAGCTATAAATACCTCTCTTCTCTGGGTTACTGACAAAATATGTCACAGAAATATGAGTCCCTGCTCCTAAATTTAGCAATAGTGGCTTGTTACTAATTTCAGAGATCAGCAGCAGAATCTGCAGGGGACTATTGCACAAACCCTCTGCAAAATCAGTGTGCTTTACATAAATTGGCCAAATCCAAATGAACAGAGCTACACCTTTTGCCTTTGTTATGGTCCCATTTGTACATATCTGCTTGTGTTGCACCTGTTTGAACATTTATATTGTAATTCTGCATGTATAATAATGAATGTTATTCATCTATGTCATGGATTAAAGCCTTTCAATGATGCTAATCAGTCTTTTTACTCTGCAGCTGCAGTCAGAGGTTGTAGTTGATGGGAGACTTTGTACTGTGTCAGTTTTCACTGAAGGCTGCCTGTGACATTGTGTCTTATTGCATCATGTTCATGCATTTCTTGAACTGTACTGGAGAAAATAGTGAAGTTGCTCATTAGTAAGGATTTTTCAAGGCATAGAAATATAGTTCAGGATTGTTATTTGAGTCTCCATGATAATCACAGGGTTGTTATATGTGCCATTTAAAGTTCTTTTGCAGTAAGGATTTAAGTTAACAGAAGAAAGGAATATGTGAAATCAGCTATTATAGCAGAATGAGAAATCAAACATACCCAGTTGTTGCAGATGCTTGTAAACAACATGAGTATGATTGCATGAAGGAATGACAGACAATTAGTGTTCTGCAAACAGGAGCTGGTGTATTAGGCATGGCTTTGTTGTTAAGCTAGAGAGATCACAGGTTGATATTGCTGTGTTCATTAATTTTCTAGTTTCTCCTTATATACTGAGGGAAATACTCAGTTTTTAAAGTAAAGCAAGATATGAAAGTGATTGAGGGATGCAGGTTTCTAGTAGAGAAGAGTCTTTTTCAGTGTCTATAGGAATGGGGTGGTTCTCTATTGTGCTCACTCTTTAAATGCAGCCTCCTTCACTGCTGCCTCACGTCTCAGTCTGAATCCTTTAATGAGAAACTCTTACAAATTCCTGCCAGGCAGGGATGTACACTGTACTAATAGATTGTAAGTGGATCCCTAGCTGACCAGTATTCCCACTGAGCATGGCCTTTGTAATTTTAATGCCTCACACTTTTATCTTTGGCACAACACGCTCCATTCACAACACACTGAATGTTGCAGCTGATCCTGTTGAAAACAAGTCAAACCAGGATATTCTGTGAGACCAAAAAGACTTACTTCCAAGAAAAGCTGCTGATCTAGTACACTGGGGGGATTATTGAATAGGAAACTATTAATGAAGTTAGACAGTGGTTTGGGGTTTTTTCTTTTACTGGAGATGGAATTCCTCTTAACTATCTCTTTCAATCCCACAATTGACTCAGTTTAAACGTAGTTTAGTTTTTTGTCACTTTAGTGGATGGGGAGATGGTGCAATAAGATGGGCTTGCTCATTTGTTACACCTTCTCTGCCTCTTGCTGTAGCAGAGCTGTTCGAAGGAAGTAGCTCTGAGTTGCTTGCTTTGAGTGACAATGTAACTTATCAGGCCAGACAAAGCTCCTCTAGGTTGTTGCTCTGTGCTGATCCTCCTACTGTGTTTTGACTGTTGTGTTTCTTTGTTAATACTTGTACAAAATTGTTCTATAAATATTTTTTCTGTGGCTATGGATTGATCTACGCGTCAACCCTATTCCTTATGGTCTCCATCCGACAAGAGATAGCCCTTTGCAGGTGAGAAGGTGCTTTAAACTCCTGGTTTTGTGCCTGTAAAGGTAATTAAGCAGTTTGCTGTGAGATTCAGGGAGAGGTTGAACAGGAGATGGGGAGATTTTGGGGACATCTCTAAACTCTCCCATGATGTTCTGTGCAATGTGAGTCTGCCAGAGGGTAAGACTGAGAAATGCCAAGCCATCAGCTAGGCAATAGGTATCGCATGTATTTTCAGACCTGGCCAATATGACAGTGCCTCACTCATCACAGTATCTCCATGTGTTTGAATCCATGCAAGAGCATGCAAAATACAGCCCCGTGTAATCCTCCTTCATCTGTACCTGTGAACTATGGGAGGCTTAGTGTCTGCACATCTCCTGCAGTATTTATGCTGTATATCTGAATGTGTATGTATGTATTTCAAAGTGTTTAGGCAGCTGGGCTGATTATCTGATATACTTCAGGAGAAAAAAATATGCTAAAGAATAAATTGTTCCCTAACAGCACCCCTTTTTATCCTAATTTGCTCAGGGTAGCAGATTGTGAGAGTTCCTTTCTTGACGAGGAGAATTCGCCAGTGTTGGGAGATGAAGAATATTGTATTGGAATATATCCCTAAAGACAGTACCAACTTAACAAGCTACAAATTGAAGTAATGGGAAAGTGTTGTACCTCTGTTTCCAATGGAGACAGTTTCACTGCCTGTCATAGTTTTTTAACATCAGGATTTTTCAGCCATCTTAAAAAGAAAAGAAAAAAAAGTATAAATTATGGCTGGAATTGGAGCATGGAATTGACAGGGATTCAGGAATGGCATACTGCAGGATCATTTTATAACATTCTTATTCCCTGCTGCAGTCTGAGGGTGGAGGAGAGTGAAACCAACTTTCCATTGTGCTGTCTTTTCTCAGATTATTAATCAACGTGCTCTCCCATGAGAACATCCAGCCTGTGGGTAGCCAGCACTGAGCAGTTATGATAAAATAGGTACACTTTCAGGATTTAATCCTAAGGCAGCCTCAGTCCTGCTCAGCATCTCTACCTCCAATAACATCTTAAAAAAAATAGTATTAGGTGTACTTCCAAGAATCAGTTGTGCTCCTCGGGAGGATTGCAACACTAATGAATAACATACCAGAAAGGAAAGTCTGGTTTGATATTGCATGTGGCTTTAGAATTTACTGCCTTCAGTTTGTCTTCTTTTGGGACCTCATCTTTAGTGTCAGTGGTTACCTCTGCACTGATGCTTATGGAAGGTGCTTTTACCTGTTTTTTTTTGTTTGCTTTTTTCCTTTTATCTGTATTGTGGAGAGGGTAACTGAAGAGAGCCTCTTGATGAGAAGAGTGCTGTGCAGTTCTGATCTTCACCAGATGTTGGAGATACCAAGCTCTTAAACATCACTTTTCATCAGCTCTTAAAACACTTAACCAAGAAAATGAATATCCTGTCATTGTACAGGCATGGAACTGACACTCCAGCAACTTGCTGAGGATGTTTTAGCAGCGCTTGCACAGCTGGGCACAGAGTTCTGGCTCCATCCTGGGCCAGTGCCCAGCAGAAGGGGTGATTTAAGACACGTACGAATCTGTCACTGTGGTCACAAGTGTGGAAGGGTGATAAAAATCCCTTTATGCAAATAACAGAAATCTTCAAGGCTGCTTATGGATGATCCTAACTCTTTGAGGCTTAGAGTCATTCCTTCTACTCAAAGAAGAGATTTGTTAATTGTCAGGTAGTTTGGGAAGGACGGTTTTAGGGTGGGATTTGGCCAGCAGACTTCCCAACTGAAGAATGAAGTTGATAACAGGGTGAAGCACACCTAAGAGTGTTTAGTCCCAGTGAAATGCTTGTAGCAGAGATGTGACTTTGTGCACTGCAGTTCTTTCTCTTTCTGGCCCTGCATTCTTTATCCCAAAATTGAGTTTTCTGGGCTTCCTTACTATCTTAGGTGGTTTGCCTTGCTGCTTTGGGTTACAAGGCACCTGTGTTTAGATCAGTCAGGATATTTTGAATACACTTTGCACAGTGCTGTCTTTCCACAGAAAGATCTTTGCCAAAGGCCATTCATATGGATTATATGTACCACTAGCTTCAGTTTTGTCAGAGACACCTGTCAGTGTATTTCTGCCAAGGCCCAAAAATTGCCAGTTTCTCTGCTTTCACCAGCTAGAGCAGATGACTGTTTTCAGCATTAAAAGTGATGTAGGAATAAGCTGGTACTTTTTCCATTTACAAAAGCAAATGGATTTTAAATGTCACTCTGCTGACAGTGATGGCTAAGATAGCCAGCTCGGGGAGGATTCAGTACAGTTTCTTTTGTACTGACCTGTCAGGTTGCATCCTTAGGACTCGTAATTCCAGAGAATTACAGGTGAGATTATGTAAGGCACTTTTAATAGGCACATGTGGATCTTTCAGCCAGCAGGAATCGGGAAAACAGGATGATGTGAAACCATTTTTGTGTTATCCTAATGAGCTTGTTCTCTATCTCTGGTGTCTTTAGACCATCCTGATGATCAGTTCTTTCATGGCTGCCTGGCATAGCCACTGTGATTTTTCATATCTGAGTATAACCCTGATACATTCATGGCTTGGAGTGGGGTCTTTGAAAACAGACTTGGGGCCGTCTTCCCTCAAGACTGTGCCAAAGGTACACTGGAATTTCGTAAAGAAGCTAGGCTGGACACATGCATCTTAGGTTAAATACTGACGAAAACTTAGTACTAGCTATCTCAGATTCCAGAAAGAGGAGATGATACCGGTATTGTGAAATGAGATCTTCCTTCTTAATCTTTCTTTGCTTGTTTTAACTACTGCTGCAGGAGGTTTATTTTGTGTAGGAACTATACAGTTCCCTACTCTGTAGGCTTCAGGAATACTCAGTTTTTCTAGATCTTGGATTCTTTCTTTAATTTGATATGTATGTGTAGCATTAGAAGTCAGAGTGACCTTTCTAAAATGCAAAACTTGCCCAACATGTGCTGGATTCACTGGGAGTCCTTGTTGGATACTGATGTTCTTTGTAGGTTATCTGAAATAGCTAATTCAGGCTACTTTAATAAAATAATCCTCGGTTCCAGACAGCTTTGTCTTAAATATTCCAGTTCCATAAATCTCCCTAATGTACATTTGACAGTTATTATCTTATTCATGTCATGTATTAATGCTGTAAGTGCTTCAGGTCTTCAGTAGCCAAAATAGGTGTCTGAAAATGTTATGGATGTGTTTTCCTACAAGATTTCCAGAACTTTGTCTATTTTGTCCATTTTTTAGTTCAAATGTAAAGTCTTGAATGAATCACACACAGCACGACAGCTCTGACAGTTCCATTCGCACCATGTGGCCTTAGATTGTTCTTTCTCTGGACCTTTCCTTTTACCACACCACCTTTGCCCCTACGTACTCTTCCCTTTGAGATGTTGATTGCCACCACTGTAGTTGCTAGTAATTCTCTGAACTGTGTTTAAGCATCAGTCATTTCAAAGGCCCGGTACTAATGCTGTCTGTAATAATTGCAGTGTTCTTCCCTTAAGTGACTGCAGCAGAACTGCTGTTATTATGAGCAGTCACAGCAGAACTAGAGGTGTGACTGTCTACTTGCTTGAGGCAAGAACTGTTCTCACTAGGTTCAGAAAAAGGCACTCTGAAACCAGCAGAAATGCCATTGATGTTGATGTCAGCTATGTAGCTTCCATCTGGCAATCTTTACCTCCTGCTTTGAAAGGAGATGTCTGCTTTTCACTCCATGGTTTTAGTGTTGCAAAGAGTCATGCTGTCAACTCAGCCTTTTCCTAAACTATTTCTAGCTTCATCTAGTTGGAGAAGGAAAGTTCCCAAAGAGTTTGCCTGTTTGATATGACCAAAGTTGAACTGGGAGTCAGAGTACAAACATGAACTTCAGTCATCACTATAGAAAAGACAATAGTTGCATCTACTACATCATGTTGGATGACAACACTAATGTTTTATTGTGGGTAAGTTAGTGTAACTGTAGACTGTTAGATTTCTGTTGCTTTGACCAGAGGAGAATTTTTTAAATTAGTTTTTCAATTAATTTCTTGCTGTTATTCATCTGATTTATTAAATAAATATTTTATGGCAGCCTCTTCCTATTTATCCAGGGAATTCGTGTTCAGCCAGTTCTAGAGTAAGGTTTTGGAACAGGCCCAGTCCTGTACAAGTACAGGTGTATAGGTAAATTCAGGGCTTTTCCAAAAGTTGAAGCAGACAGTGAAGACATAGACATAACTGTTCACCTTCTTCATGAGATGTTCTGTTGTTGTTAAAGCAGTGCCTACATAAAGAGGTCCACTCTGTTAGCACTTCTCAATGGATTTTCACAGGGTAGACTCAGGAGCAGAAACAGGAAAACACAAGGAAGACCAAGGGCCACAAAAACTGAAATATGCAGGCAGGGTAGCCTCCTAGAAACTGCACAGGCACCAGCAGGGCAGGCTGCTTTCAAACTCAGTTTGACAGAGTGAATTGAACATTTTTCTGCTGGAGCTGTTTTCCTGGTGCTCAGGAGAAATGGCTAGTCATTTCCAGGTTACCATTTACCCAGAACACAGAAGCAAACTGATCTGCAGGGCTTCCACTTCAATACCAGAAGCAGTCTGAGGCTGAGTTTTGTGTTGACTGGAATGACATGAGCAGTCCTGAGTCCTGGAGCAACAGAGATGTGTTATGGAAGTATAAACACTTTTAACTCCAGAAGCTCAGGGAAGGATAGCACAGGGAAGTTTTCACTAGCTTGTGATCTGGATGTCCCAGTGTCCTCTAATATGTGCAAAATGTATATATTGCTGCTGTGTTACCCCTGTGTTCTGGAAGTAAATGTAATTATCTGAACTCTTGAACTTCTTGCTGTTCTAAACTATTGATGTGTTGCTGGTTTTAAAGGTATTCGGTAGAGGGTTCATTTGATTTGTGAATGAGAATAGTTTATAAATTTAAATGAGAAAATAGGATCTATGACAAAAGAATAAATGTTTGAAGGCTTAAGGGGAAACCTAACAGAAACATGAATAAGGTTGTTTAAAAAACCAAAAACTAATAAATTGGTTTCAGTGTTCATTGGATATAGAAAGTATTTCAAGAAATTAGAAGAAGCAGCCATTTCTAATGGTAAATATGTTTAAGGAGTGGTATCTAACATGGACTCAAAATCACCAGATATTAATAGGGAAAGGTTAGGCACACTGTGCAGGGTTAGTATAAAAAGGCTAAACATCTGTTGGAGCACCAGAGGCAGGATATGATGCCCTCTCAACTAAATTTTCTCTTGTTTCCTGGTGTTGCTAACTTTCTATTGGAAAGTCACAAATGACTTTCATATTCTGACACATAATCAGAGAGGAAAAAGTGTGGAAGCTGAACTGATACATACTCTGAAGAGACAGAAAATTTCTAGAGCTACGGATATTTAAAGACAGCAGTTAAGAGAAACGGGAGAGGAGGGGAGAACCCTGTTGTTAAAAGAGTTTTTCTCCTCTAGGAAGTTGGGGAGCAAGCACTTACTCAAAGATAAACTTCAATGAATGGGAAATTCTGATGCACTCTGCTTTTTACGTATTTTACTCTGCTTTCTATTCATTTTTATTTAAACATATATAAGCATGCTGGAAATTTGTTCCTGTGAGTAACTTATTCCAGTTAAACTCCCCAAAACTATGAGACTCCACTGAATGCTTATTTCAGTCTTCACCCCTTTATGCATGATGACTTTGGTCAGGTGCAGCAGAGGCTTTTTCATCCTGGTGCTGAAACTGTAATGCTTCTTTCCACACTTGATCTGGGAAGTTACCAGTAGTAAGTATGGACTATCTCTGCTCTCTTACAGTCTTTCTTCAGAATGAAAGTCTTCTGTAAGGGCTCTGCTGAGGGTCAGTCCTCCCCTGCTTATCTCATAGGAAAGAGGTATAAGGTACACAGTCTGGCAGCCAGACTCCTGAAAGGCCTGCCTGTCTTATGAAGCACAGCTATAAAAACCTGTACTCAAGTCAGGAGAACAAGATCTCAACTTGCTTAACATAGAGGTACTCTCAAAGAAAAGGGTTTTCCCACTCTGTGGTAGGCAGTTTTAGTTTGAAAAGGGTGTGAAGAGGTAGGTGAAAGAGAACTCAGAATTGGCCTCTGTGATGAGGAAACAGTAGTAGGGAAGGGAGTGGTGTGTTGCAAGCCCAAGGCCCATTAGGGGCAAAAACTGACCCTGATCAGTTGGAGAATTAATTTTCCCCTGTGCCTTGTGGCAGTCAGCCATAAGCTCACTTTCTGTCCTTGGTCTATGATCTGAATTTTGAGTGCACAAAAGACTAAGAAAGAAGATTCAAATTGCCCATGCAGAGTATCTGCATGCAGAAAACGTATGCTCAGAAAAGCTTGTCTGTACTTGTACAAACAGATGTGGGGTTTTTCTGATCTGTGAGGATCAAGCAAGTGAGCTGCAAGCAGGTAGTTGTAAATGAAAGAGAACAGGAGTTACACATCATCCAGCCTCATACATGAGGTGTCTTGCTGGAGGTGCAAGAGAAGTCTTTTAGTTAGCGAGTGTATGTTGTAGGCCATAAAGAGCAATGTTGTTTTTCTATTCTGTGTCAATGTATTACTCTGTTTGATATCATGTTTTATCTCCTCATCAGTGCTAAAGATCAAGCCCTATCTATGAAGCACTTTGCTTCTTGAGAGCTGTGCAGATAGAGACAGACAAACAGCTGCATCCAGTAGCTCTGACCCTGGAGCACTGTACCAATAAGGTGAAAAAAGTTTATGGCTACAAATGTTGTGTAAAGTTAAAGATTCATATAGGTTCTTCTAAGTAAAGAGGAGCCCCCCAGGGGAGTTGGTGATGTACTTGAATGGTCCTACTCATATACTCCGTAATAAGTAATCCTTCTGTGACAAAACAAACAAAAACTTCCTATAGCTTTGCAGTGATGAGCCTAATGTTTTACTCTTTGGACCTCTTTCCCTTCCCTTTTTGTGTATGCACATGCGTTCTTTCATCTCTTTAAAGATGTCATGTCTTTTTTTTCCCTGAAGTTTGCTGCTGCAATATTTCTTTCTTGTTTGTTCCTTGGAGTGTGCACGGATGGAGGAAGGCAAGTTAATAGCTGGAAACTAAAAAATTCACACCTGAGTAAATGCATATCGCTATTCAAGTTGCACTGTGAGGAGGTCTTTGGGGAAGAAAAATTGTTCCTGACTCTGAGTCAGTTCCTGTTAGTACTTTCAGCAACTTTAGTGCCAGGTTAGCTGTTGATGCTGTCTGAATGAACATCATACTTTATTTTCCCCCACACTTTGTGAATGGCAGTTCACAATCACAATAAACTCTAGCTGTGCCAAAAAAAAAATAGCTGTATTTACGTTTTCTCTGCGTAGTCTAATAACCTCAGCTACTAAGTTGGGCAGCTGTCAAATACACCTGAAATCTTTCAAACTACAAAGATCCTTAAGATTTTGCGAAAATGCAGGTAAAGAAAAAGATTTCTGACATTTTCAGGCTTTAACATTTGTAAGGATTTCACAGAGAACATAGAATCATAGAGTCATAGGTTAGGGTTGGAAAGGACCTTAAGATCATCCAGTTCCAAACTCCCTGTCATGTGCATGGACACCTCACACTAAACCATGTCACCCAGGACTCCATCCAACCTGGCCTTGAACACCACCAGGGATGGAGCATTCGCAGCTTCCCTGGGCAACCCATTCCAGTGCCTCACCAC